>JABASI010000130.1:0-13335 GCA_019776505.1 Tomocerus nigrus | reverse complement strand
TAGTCAACTAATAATAGTTAGTATTATTATTATTATTATGATCCCTGCCTGCCTATATACGCACAATATAATTTCCTCCCGTATAAACATAAAGCGTGCAGATTCTGCAGATGGGAAAAGGTTGTTTTATTTGATGTTCTCTGCAGTAGTCAATAATCTGGATCCTTCACAGTGTGATTTGATTACCCTTGTTCATGAAACTGAAAAGAAAAACTTGTTCAATAGCTAATTTAAAATCCAGTGTTATCGTTGATCACATTAATGAAAAGTGAGTTGATTAAATCAATCAATATTTGGCCATTGCTTGTATACAGAGCACAACAACAATAGCCTAGCTGCCTGTGTGTGCCCTCCATCATCAGCATCACATTTTCCTTTATCATCTTTCAGTTTCACTTGCCATGTCTTTTTATAGACGAGCGAGAGTTTGATGTTTTACATCCGTGAAGGAGCAACTTTTTCATTGTTTCCATTTAATTTCGAAGACAAATTCATTATCAGATGTTTGCAGATAAATCAGTGTTCATCATTATTTTTCAAGTTCCCTATCAACATTTATTGCTTTGATTTTTTGTTGATTTTGCGACTGGGTACACTGTAAACCTGATTTCTATGCACAATTTAAGTTTATTTTGATTTTATGTTAATAATTAGCATGTCCAGTAGATTTTAGCATAAAATATGTTAATTTTTGGCCACCCTCCCAACGCATTTTTATTCGAACAAAGAATTCTGTGCAATCTTATTAGTCACACAATGCATACTCAAGTGGAATAACATAACAGTGATAACAGTAATAATTGGTAAATGTAATCGAATTATCTTGCCTCTTCAACTTTATTTGCCTACTGCATCACTGATAATGAGTTGATTTTTGTATTCTTGTGAATTGCGTGCTCTTTAACAGTAAGCATTCATGTACAGTGAAAACAAATATTAGAGTTTGCGAACAAAAGATGCCAAAGATGATATCTGAGTGTATTCGTAATAACAGAGAGCTACGTAATGTAAACATTTGTTCATTCTCCTGCCTCTCTCTATATTTTCTGAATAGTCGTGCATAGACAACAACATTAACTAAACAGAAAACAAAAAGTTGTAAAGCACATAAAAGCATAGTGCACTCTATTAAAAGAGTATAGCATTATAATAATATTCATTTTGAAGATGCTACTACTCCAAGTGAAATAATATAAAGGGATTCATTGCCAACTTACATCTATTAGATTAACTTAATGGAACAGTTGAAAAGATAAGCAACAGGAAGAACAAATGCTTTTATTCTACGCATTCTGTGCATAACTACGTATTATTATATCACTAGACTACAGAAGTACAGTCTATTCAAAGAGGAACAGAACAGGTAGGCTCATAGATCTACAGATATACAACAACTTGCTCCTATTCATCACATCCCAGTCACAGTCTCTTCTCACTCACTGCCTTTGTGCATCTCTGCAGATTATTCAGAGATATCTCTTAGGCTTCTGTTCACTAGTATAGCAACAATTAACTTTGCATCAAAATTCAATGTCAGTCCATTCAAATTCCTTTTATGTATATCGTTAGCATATATCCCCTATAATAAAATGTCAGCACCCAATACTACCCGATGATTAACGGTCAAGATACCCTTATGCCTTGTCATTCTCAATAAGTAATGTCTAATTTTATTATCCAAACAAAATGATGCGACAGAAATTACACTAAAAATACAAACACTACTATTTATCTCAATTTTTGACTTAAATCCTATCACAACCTCTGAAGTTGTCTAAATCATTTCCCCAATTGGAAAATAAATCTAAATTCTTTAGTTGTAGATGACTGATAAACTTGTTTGATGATTATTATAAGACAAAATTTTATCACAATTTTTGATTAAAGAAATCCTGCCACTACCTCCGACGTTGTCCAAATCCTTTCCCAATTAAAAAATAAATCATAATTCTTTTAATTATTTTAGATAATTGATGAGCCCTTGTCTTCATTGGACAGTTAACTTTATATCCTCTGTATTTTTGTAGAGATTTATAGCTAGCATTGAGTCAATGAGTATAGTTAAATATAGTTTAAAATTGTTTCTTGAAGTGTTAAGATATGAAGAGGATTTTGTAAAGGATGAAAACAAGGAATATGTGCTAGGAAACATGTGTATAGCATTTTGGAGGTGTATGAAATTCCTTGCGTCTCATCTTTTGTGAAGGAAATAGTTGGCCAAAGGGGGATTTCTCGGCTAGTAAGCCAATTGTTAGTGCATCTTGTTTTTCCCAGTCAGAAGAGTTTAACGGCTCTTTACATCTAATAAAACATGTAAGCCGGATATAGATAGCCGATCACAGAAGTGGGAGGCGAGCTTATAGTAGTGCAAGCACAAAGTGAAGATGCTCACTCGCTCTGTCCAAATTGCAAAGTGTAGCAAGTAAACGGAGGATAGCACGAGAGAGCTGTCTCATCATCCACTGAGTCTCTCTTTCTTATTTGTGAAAAATGAAACGTAATAAATAAGCATAATAACGTCAGGAGAACAGCTATAAGGGAACTAAATGCTCGTTTCAACTTAATCATAATGTTCGTGTCCATCTTCCTCATCCAAAAACGCAACTGATACATCCATCCATACACAATGCTCCTATATAAATACATTGCACAATTGAAACACTCTCTGGTGCTGAACCGAATATTACGAGAAACACAATGGATGGATGGCACACAAGAGTGAGTGCTTTAATTTAATAGATTCTAGTCTAAGGGCCTCCTTCGGGATCAGTGAAATACCTCGCTCTACTCTAATACAATGCAAACATCAAATTATCAGATCTATTCAGACTTTTCAGACAACTTTGGCAAATCCCAGTTTGACAAATGGATTTTTATAATAAAATTCAGCCAATGAATTTTTATCTAATAAAATTATGCAAATTATATTTCTTCATCCATTAAAATTGCACAAATGATATTTCGTCTATTACAATTTTACGAAAGAATATTGTACAATTTTGCCAAGGAATATTTGTCTATTAAAATTTTGCAAAAGAATATTTGACTATTACAATTTTGGCAAATAATTTTTGTATCATTGATGCAAATTATTTTTCGCCCATTATAATTTTGTCAATTGTTGACTTATGTAAATGTTCGGGTATTTGTCTGCTTAACCTTGAATTAAACAATAAATCTCGTATTGATCATAATATTGGGGCTGTTTCAAAGAAAAATAGCCATGTAGTAGCACGGAGAAATGTATTCAGTCAAGCTGACTTTTGCCAAATAGTTGTTACATTCTGATGAAGAGAGAGCCATTCATGGTATCACATTGTTGAGTTATGTTACATCACTTTTTACTATCAGGAGTGAGCTCCAGTTAAGAATCAAGATTCTCGTTTGTAGTTTGTAGCGCTAAGGTTGGCTGACTAAAAGGCTTAATTCCCTCGCACACTCACTCGAAGAACACAACAGATTGCAATAGGAATAATAATATTACTATATAAAAATTCCTTGTGTATGGAACAAGGGGATTCGGTCCCAGTTATAGCTAGAGATGATATTATTATTCTGTATGAGTAGCCTAGATAGATGCACGTCCATAGCTTTGGTCTAATCCAAGTTTTACAAGTCTTAAGTGAGGGAGAATGTATGTTTTGAAGTCGAATGTTGCTTTCTACACTTGAGTGGACTTCACGGCAAAGTTTATCTTGTACCGTAAGGAAAGAACAGGACTCCCTCACACTCACTTATTTACACTTCCTATATTAAAACTCATAGTAAGTAATAAATATACAATGAGATCTCATCTTCTATCATGCTCCATACACATATGACATACTCAACATCTAAATTCCAAATCATCGTCTCATGTTTGTATACAGATACTCAATTTAGTGCTAGTTTAGTAACAGGGACACTTGTTCATTTACCCGGCATATACACATACACTACACCTGCTCATCTAATTCAATCACATTATATTTTCCCAAAATATTTTAATTTTCCTATTTCATTCATCATAAATATCCACTGGAGACATTTAATAATGTCCAGTACCAAGACAAAGTAATCAGCAATAGCAGCAGAAATTCTGAACGTTCTTCTATATTCGACGTACTAAAAATGCTGTAACTTTTTTAGTGTTGTACATCAATGATGTTGCATTTCATCAACAAAAACCACCTATTAAGAGATATTTATCTAAAATTATATAATTTGAGTAGGTAAATTAAAAAATTGGTATTAAACACTAAAAACAATAATAAATTATCATCCATTATATTAACATGTAGTTTTGTAGTTTCTGTTTTTCGGAATAAATGATGGATATTATGGAAAGTGCGTTTTCATCTGTAGGAATGCATTATAAAAGTAAGAATTGTATAAAATTATGAGCAAGGACAAGGATATTAAGTTTTGGTTGTGTTGTGATGGATGTGTGCAAGGAAGTGTGCACTGGTTCACTAACTCAATCAGTTTATCTTTGTAATATCAAGTTCCATAGAATTCATTAGTTAATATTGTTGAGTGCGTCTAGCATAATATTTCAAGTTGGCAGTGAATGTAGTTGAATCAACCAGTTGTGATTATTTTAAGTTTGTATCTGAAATATTATTATCCAATAATCTCACATCCTGATTCGTTAATCTTCTGACATAACTTATCTAATTAGATAGTCACAGTAGGAAAGTTGGCATTTCCAATAGGAGCATCATCACATCATTCATCATTCCCTGACTCCCATTTTTTTTACAAATTCATATCTACAATTTTTATTTTTAGCATTTCCCCACTTAATTATCTGGAATCTAGAGGAATGGCTGATGTTCAGGAATTCTTTTCTCAGCTTTTTATATGTACGTCCGCTTAGGAGATGAACACCTGAACATAGAAAGAAGAGTTTAGGAAATAAAAAACAAGTTAACTAAGGAAGAAGTCATTGTGCGTGTGCAGTCTGTGTAATTTTTCAGTTGTGTGCGTTGCCCTGAAATCGTAGAGAGGTAGGCAGGCAGGCAGGCGAGAGGGAAGGAACGTATGTAGACCATTGTGTATTGTATTATTCTAATCGTACGGTAGATTAATGGATTGCATTGCACTGCGGACTTCCTCTTCTGTGACTTGGACTTTTTTCTACTCTGCCTGCCTCGATCCTTTTGTTTTAATTTCTCAGTAAGTGAAGAGCTCTGTGTCTACAGCCTCTTTCTTATTTACTGTAAGTAAAGTGCCTAAGTAGACAGATATGATATTTCTACTACACATTTATCCCCAACCACATGACAGAAAGAAATATCTGTACATCTTTCATGTTTGTAGTCTTACAAGGAAAATCTCTTTTACAACAAATTCGGCTACAGCTCTATTTTCAGCAGTACTCTTTAGAATGTCTCACATTTCACATTCAAATGTATTTTTCAACGCTTAGGCCTACGAAAACACCCGAGAAAATGAGGAAAATCTATAAAGTATTGGCGATTTAACTGCAACAGTTAAGATTTTCGTCAGTAGATTTAAATCTTTTAATCAATATGGTTTTCAGCAACTAATTAGGAAAGAGCTCGAGAAAATGAGCAAAAATCTACAAAATATTTGCATTTTATTTTCGAAAATTGTGATTTTCGTCAGGATTTAAATTAAATTCGGTGCCGGAAATAGTAAAAATTAGCTAATATTATCATCTGCGTCTGCAGTATGTACACGTAAAAGATGTGCCTTGTTAGCAGAAAAACAAAACAATACCTACGCATTTGTTACACATTATTAACATGATTGTTCTCTTTTAATTCACAATACGGACGAAAGCTCATAAATCTTTTTCAATAGAAATGCAGATGAATTGTTGCAGTGAGAAGGGAATGGACTGAAAACATGAAAATGGGTTGTCTTATTTCATTCAGGAAAGATGAACTGAAAACATTTTTGCTGTTAATAATTATGCGTAGCTTCTATGTTATTACTATCTGTGCGACACATCATGTTCGCTCTTAACACTCACGACGAGCTGACTTCTTACTGCATAGTTACACAATCCTGTGTAGGATCATGTAATAATGAAAAACGTTTGAGTGAAGCCGGAAAAGTTGATGGCAGTGACACTGTACTAATTGCAAGGAAATGAAAGGAATTTTATTTCTGTGCCCTCAAGTCTTAACAAGACCTAGAAGAATCATTTTGTGAATAAGTGCACATTCTATACAAGCATACGCCTTAGTAAATGGATTTAACTAAACATTTGTCATGAAATTTACTTTAGCCGTCATTTCGTAGATAGACAAATACGAATGACAAGTTATACTTTTCTGAATGGACAGGTTGTCATTTAACATTTAATTTATCTATTAGTCCCGAGTTCGTGGAATATTCAGGTTAACTTAACAGAATTTCTTTTGAGATAGGTTCATCTGCCTGTTCTGTCTCATGTGAATGTTGACACATGTGAGACGACGTAATATGTTCTGTACATGCGAGAAGATGTGAATCAACGAGCAGAAAACTAATAGCGAGTCAAATTTTGTATGTAGAGTAATATTGGTGTTGGTGTTCCAGATATTGTAGATAGACAGTTCACAGTTGCCTTTATAGGAAATCAGAGTCATCAATTAATTTTTTACAGTAATTTTGAAGGTAATTAAATATTCTGACAAATTATGCAAAAACAATAGACGTACGTGTTCCGTTTACTTTAGTTGTTGCTGTTACACATAGGAAGTCGGTGTACGACGACGGTATGCAGGCAGAAACTGATTAGAATTTCCATTCTTCGTGTGAATGGATGGAAGATGTACTTTTCGTCTTCTCAGATCAACATCAGACTGCATTTGTGTGATGTCTCGTAAAATGATGTATTGTCCGCTCGTCGTCGTCGGCAAAATCTCTGCACATTTCAAATTCTAACTGTTCCATACTTGCATTATTCGCAAAAAATGCAAAGAATATCTACCTACGTAGGAAATTAACGATGTGACAATTGTTATTCGGCAGTCGACACACTTCAACATGCTTTAGTAGTAGTAGTGCCATTAACGCCTTTTATAACGTACCTATTACTTATATGCAATTTAAGATTTAGGAATGCGTGTAAGTGCAATAAGAATACTTGTTTCCTCTGAGTTTCCCGATAAGTTCTATTGTTTTTAGAGAAAAATCAGCACTCGTTATTATATTATTACATAATACCTATACTACAGATAAAGATACTATGTATGAATATCAAACCCCCTCCAGCATGTAGATTTAAATATTAGTTTTGTCTATAAAATCCAAGCTTTATAACGTACCTATTTATAAGTGTTCAATCTGCTTAGAACTCCGGTGTTAATTTTTAGAAGTCTCTGAATAATTTAATTACATATAAATAAAAGTAGATGGAATATATTTACGTTCTGATTTATGTTGTTTATAAAATCGACGTTACACCTATCAAGGTGTTCATTCATTCTGCTTATCAAAATATTGTATTCTGATGTTAATTTTAGTAGTCTCTGAATAATAATTTTGTACTTGTACAGCATGAAAATAGATTGATTATTGTTTTATCAGTCATATCCATATCATAATGTTTGGGTTACAGACTCATTTAAAAAATGCAAAATAAAAAGATATTTTCGAAAGAGGGTATCCTGTGTAGAGTGAAATGTGTTGGTGTAATATTTTAGTAGTTGAGATTGAGCCTGATGATTCTGGTCGTATGAGCAGTCATGCGTTTCGGTTCATTTTCTATGGACAGAAGAGAAACAGAGAAGATAACAGACGGCCTTATTCAGTGCAAGGAAATGCAAAGAGCAACAACCCTCTGCCTATCTCTCTCTCTCTCTCTGTAAATGATGCTTTTTGTGATGTACTACTGACTAGTGCATCACAAAACGAGCTCTCAGACAATCAACATAATACGAGAATACGAGGATTTGCAGAAATAGTGTGAGCACATGGAAAATGAAGTAGGAGCTAATGCAATGCGCGTATTGTGCCGAGGAGTAGTCAGCACAAAGACACAATTAGATGCATTACATAAACTAGAAGATCCTCTCTGTTTATTTGCACAAATCTCCTTCTATCCTCTCCCGTATGTCATGTCATCAACATATCATCAAGGCACAACAAAGTCAGTTCAAGCAACTTCAGTCCCCACCATCAGTAATAACTATGGGTCTCTGTTTAAGAACAAGGTATCTGTACGTTGTCATATGGTTTCGCGTGATACGGTAAGCCCGTCCGAATGTTTTCAATCAAAATTTCACATTTTTTTCTACTAGAAACAATTTTCAGGTTTTTTTTTAATTTGTTTTTTTTAATTCTGAATTGGCGACAAAAAACTCTTCATTTTTGTCACCAGTAGGAATAAAGGGTAAATTCAAAACATTCGGATGGGCATACCTTCAGACGCAAGACGATATTATGACAACGTACAGATACCTTGGTATAAGAGTGTAGTGCATTAGGGCCTTTTATCTTCGTTACAATTATCATGCACATCAAACTTAACGACACGACTATTCACATCAGTCACCTACCTCACTAAAGAAGAATTTGCATTTGGACAAAGTCTATAAGTCGGGCTCTGCTAATCTCCACCGTGAGCTAATCGTCCCAAGAAGCCATTCTTCCCTTGTCAGCTCCCCTCTCTACAGTTTCCCTCATTTACTCACATTCTTTGACACTCTCCTAAACAAAGTCTGTTCCTTCTCAAATTCATTTGCATTTCCGTTCGTAAGTTCAAGACTATAGACACTGATAATACTACACACTTGTTGCATGATATGATACATGTCGTTCTACGGTTGACCATTGTGAACGTAAAGGCAAGAAAAGGCAAGTGAATCCTCAGCCGATTATAAAGTCCTTGTCCTCTTATGAAATGTCCACTTATTATAAATACCATAGCCACACTGTGTCATAATTTTCACTTACCATGCCCAGCATCAACTAATTTTACGTCACTCTCACTCATTTAGCATCTCCCGTGCATCTCGTAGCTTTAAACTCCTCGCTCTTTTCTTTTAAACATGCAATACTGTATCCATCATATTTATAAACAGTCATTATCTCAGTTAAACTTATTAAATCCACTTTCAGTTTTTTCACCTGTACATTTTATGATCATGAACAATGTCTCTTTTAAGGTTGGTGTGACCTGCGTGTGTTTTCCCTCTCTGCAGATACCAAATAACTGGATCTGTAATGTATGAGAATGGGAAAAGTTGATTGACAACCACAGATACTCTATCCAAGAGGGTCACAAGACTCGAATATTTAAAAAAAATTCATCTGAAACGCTGTAAAATGTTTTTGATTCAAAAATCCTGTCGCGTCGTTTTATTCCAGCTGCATAAAGAGCTACGTTTTTCTTTTCAGAGAAAAATTTTGAACGTGTCGCCCATTTTATGTGACTCAAATAAAACGGCTCGAAAGGCTTTTTCGCATCATCAACTTTTCTCATTTCCATCAATTACAGATCCAGTCATTTTGTTTCTTGTGGAGGAGTGGGAAAACAATCGCGGCTGGACCTAGTCATACCAACCTTAATAAAACTACAAAACTTTGGGGAAACCAATCTAGAAATATATACATGTACAACCCTCTCAGGATGATGCACTTTTTGCTACATTTATTTTTACTACACTAAGTTGTTAGAGTATTAAAGACAAAGTCAACATTACTAGAAAAGGATAAAAATTCTGTCGTATGTTTCTGCTGTGTGGCACTTAGGATTTTGTGTGACGCGGCTGCTTTAGATTTTTACACGGTATGATTGGCAATAGAGTGAGATTGTCGAGGCGTGGTGTGCTAAGAAAAGGTTCATGAAGATGCTGACTAATGATAATCAAGTCTATCAACATCAACTATTTAATAAACAGTTTCCCTTTGGTAGCATCATTTTTGTTTCCTCTCGTTTCGTTGCACTTTTAGTTGTAGTCATTGAGAGAGTGGCTCTACAGAACTGTAGTCTATTGTATGAAGGATCATGATCCTGAAAGAAAAGCATCACAGACAGATAAGTGTAGACTTGAGCAGATTACAGCGTAAAAAGGAATAAAAATGCTCACACAATTCCTTGTTCGTGAGTGTGCCAACTTTTTGTAATACTCTCTAAGCTTACAGTAAACATTATAAAGTAAATAGAAGAAGATAGGAAAAGTTATATCATTAGAGAATTTTAATGCAGTCATGGAAAAGTGACATAATCACTGATTTGGACTTGGGAAGCCTTGACATTCTGCAATTACTTGATATTCAAGATGCACAGCGACAGCACATAGACATAAACTAATCTCAACGGGATGGGTCCCTAATAAATTATCCTATTTAAATATTTTGGTTGTAGGGGAAGTCTGACTAGTTAAAAGTGACAGAAAAGGCTATTTGAGACTTTGGATATCTTTATTGCTTATCTTTTACTATCTCCTTAGTGCTTGCTCATCCTCCTTACGCACTTGGGCAAATTAAACAGTAAACCTATCCGCGACTTTGTTAAAGATGTACAAGTCGAAGAATGTCGAAACTCATCCAACGACTTGTACCTCAAGGAGACTCTTTTCTAATTTTCTGAAAACTCTAACTGCGTCAATTATGGGATATTGTATAATAATAATAATGCGTATACCGACTGATTGCTCCGTGTGTCGTGCATCTGCTATCTTAAATCATTTAGCCACGAAGAATGCAATCAGTTGTGATGCTATATTATGTAGGTACCTATAGTATACCCAGGTATGCATTCTATTATCTATTTTCTACAGTGTGTCATCATTTAGTCTAAAAATCCTATGCTTTGATTTGGCCTTTTTCTGCTTCTAGCAGCTTAGCACTAACTACGTACACAAACATTCAAACATTTATTATTATTATCATAGCCATGTTTATGTTTAGCTATTGATAATGTCCTGAGTTTATTTAAGTTGATTGTGCTTTGAAGAATGCTTTTTATTATATTCAAGAAATTGCGAATTTAGAATCGTTCAAAGATAAAGTCATTGACTAGGTACTTGCATTGAAGTACTATTTGAAATTAGTAAATATTGTATAGATTGTAATTCCTGAAGACCGTGTTCAGATATAGATATTAGGCTCTCACATGTATAAGTAACAGTAGTGCATTTCAGACAATAACACAATCAGTGAAGATGAGCTAAGTAAAAGTAGCCCTGATGACAATATTTATGTGAAATGGAAATTAACTAATGATAATTATTTTCTTCGCTTGTGTGACTATTTCTTGTGTGCACAAGCTTTTATTAGACAACATACCTAATAATTAGTGCTTAATTTGTTTGGTCACATAAGTAGTGAGCTTACATCAATAGATCGATCATCTACTCATACTTGAAAGAAGCAAATCGAAATATTTATATTTAAAAAACTGTAAGTTCGTATACATACTCCTCCGCAAGCAATTCCTTTGTTTTTATGGAAAAATGGTTCATTTCATAGTTCATACCAGTAATATTAAAATTTATACTTGTGTTGTTAAATTGTAAAATCTTATGACTCATAGTTATTGATTTATAACAAAAATTCAAAAACTATTCATTGAAATTTCATTGGTTGATATTAAGTCGTAGGTGAAGATTTTAGAAGTATTTATTCTCAGGTAGGATTAGGAAAGAGAAGATTGTACTCATAGAGCTAAGTAAGTTAAGTTTAGAAGACTAGGACAGATTAATAAGAGAGGCAATTTGCCAATTTTACAGTTAGTTGGCATCTTTGTTTTGTGACACTGAGCGTAACAAAGAGGCATTGTACTCATGTAGTAAATATGTGTAGCACCTGTGCTCTCTCTCTCTCTTCTTCCTTCGTGCATCAAAACAAAACAATGTAGCCATTCTCACAAAAATTACATAACTAAGTGTGTTCTGACGTCTCTTCGCATCCCATCCTCCTTTTCCTAGTTACTCACATCCAGTTACACTTATCTCTTTCAAAAACACACTCGAGTACTTCACAAACATTTTTTATCCGCTTGTCAACGAGACCTTTCTACTAGATCATGTCATAATTACATTTACCCGTTTTCACGCATGAAAATCCTACCACATAATCTTATCAGCGATACTGATCTAGGTAAGTAGCTTTACAAAATTTTCCAGTTTTAAGAGAAAAAACTCTGCCATTTTAAGTATTAGATATTTTTCAATTGATACATTTAAGAACGTCACCCATTATAATTATGCCTAAATTAAATTCTGGTAGGTACAGTTAGTTTGTTAGATCTACTAAATGACGTTTGGATACAGTTACACACTTACGTGAAGTTAAGCTTTTTCGGTTGACCCGAACCAATGGATGATATTCAAACACTTCTAAATTCAGACATTATTGTCAAAAATACCTAGGTAATCATACTTCAGTTATACCAGACATTGATGGGTAACTAAACTTAAACTACAATATGATGGATGTGCTACTGCTGCTGGAAATCGCCATATACATCCCAAAAAATATAAAAAGTTTCCATCAAAATATTTTTAAGTTTGTAAAAAATGTCAATATGTAATGTTGATGTAATTATGTGATGAAAGTACAGAAAAGGATAGTAAAACTCCTCACTGCTGAGGATTAAAAAATGGAATAAGCTAGTAGTACGGTAGCGTAATTTATGGTGTCACGATCAATGTGCTAGCTCTCCAGGCAAGGCTATGATTACAACTTACAACACTACGTAATATACGTTGATCTTTACTCGGTTGTGGAAGGCAGAAGGTGTACTTGGACTAATTTAGCCCACTTTTTGGACACTACGATAATAATAATAATGGCCCGTGCTATTTGGTGAAGTGACACATTAGTGAAGTAACGTAGTGTCGCGTCGTGAACCTGCATATAACTTACATTTCAATTACAGTACAATGCATACCATAAAAAAGATGTGAAGTGGATATGTAGAATTAGTTGAGAAGAGTGTGTGAAGAGCTATGTAATTTGTTAATGTCTTTGTCATTAGCTATCATTTTGTCGCTAATGGCACAAAAAGTAGTGGAATTGAGTAAATTGAGCATTAAGTTTGCTGCTATCCAGTAAATATCAAATTAACTTAATTCTCACATTAGCACCTCCCTAAGAGCTGATAAATGTTCTATTAAGGCAATAATCAAGTAATTATTAATTCGAAAGTAATTTTCACACATATTTCTTCAGTTATAGCAAATGGTTTTTACGATGAAATAACCAAGTGCATGTTACAGACAGAGAGTAGAATTTTATATGAAAATAGCACTGAACATTTTATTTTGGTATACGTATGGCTTCAATTTTAGAAGCTATGCGTTTACATGTTAGAGATTATTCTTATTTTGTAGAAAATGTTTATAATGAATATGATTTCACAATCGATCTCCAATGTCAAGAGCCATGTAG
>JABASI010000129.1:0-54796 GCA_019776505.1 Tomocerus nigrus | reverse complement strand
CTCGGTCCAGCTCCAGTCAAATGAGCCGGCCGGGCTGGCTATGCAAATGTGTAGATAGGAGTTGAAGTTTACTTCTGACAATATACATTTAGCAGCATTCCCATCAAGATATAGTATAGGAAGAGGATGAAGAGAGAAGATCAGTCAAATCAACACTGGGATTGTATGGGCAGAATAAGAATAATGCATATGCACAGATAATAGATAATGCATACACAGAGGGAACAAATTTGGACAGATCATAGAGACAGAGTGAGTAAAGTGAAAAACAGAGTAGATTGAATAATGGCTATGATATGTATATGCATATGGGTGGATGGAATATGTCGAGAACTGAGAACGGGAGGCAAAGGATAAATACAGGAGCCAAAATTAGGCACGTATTATTTACACACACAATAGGCAAAGGAATACAATGGGTGTTAAATAAGCAAATAGACTCTCTGACTGGTGGCGAAACATATTTTTTGCCATTTTCTCATTTCTTCTTTTCCTTCTTAGTTGGAATTATTCCATTCTCCTTCATTGTTTCCTCAACTGTTCAACGGAGAGAGAGAGACTTCATAGTGCTGAGTCTTAGTTAGTCCTCCAACATCAGATTTATTCATAAATTGATGGTTTAGTTGACTAAGGAGTGAGGCTTATTTGTAGCTACAGCCTCTACACATACATAACATCTAATGATAATATTCTTGTTCCATTCCATCCTCTTCTTATTGTTACATCAGACAGGGACAGGCTACAGTGTGGAAAGCTACCCGGAGAGCCTTTGCATATTTAAGTTGACTTGATGTGCTGTGACTCTTTCCCTATTTCATCAGTACTCTTTTGTACTCCTATCACATTCTATACATATTCTCCCTATATATGCTTCAGCCTTTCTATATGCACACAATAGGAAAATATCTCTGAGTGATATTTCTGTAGTACATTACTATACTATGAGCTTATAAATGAATTATAATATCACAGGATGTATTTAGTGTCATATTTATTTCTATACTAAATAAATGCATAGCATTAGAGCTAGTATACTATTTCCAACTTTATTCTCCGTAGTAGCAAGAAGCATAATGGTAATGTAATAATAGAAAAATATTGCCTATATTATTCAAACGCTCTATGCAAGCGAGATGCAGTAAAGAAGTTAATATACTGAAAGTGGGATACAGACATATGGTTTTATATTGTGTATTATCGTTTGCACATTTACGTTATTTAAGTGGAAGGGAAAGGGAAAGCGGGGAAGCGAGTGAAAATTGATAGGCAAGAATTTTTCGCTGGATTGAATGTGGAAATAAGTGCAGCGTGTAAATAAATAGAAAGAAAGGAAGAAGTGACTGAGTTGAGCTGACGAAGAGGAAAACCTCAAAGAAATTCCAAATCTCAACAGAACTGTAAACTAGGTAGAGAGAGAGAGTAGGAGTATCCAGCTAAATACTAAATGACGGCTATAGAAGAGTTGAAGTCATCCCGAGGAATATATTTTGGGAGAGAGAGAGAGAGCGAGAGGAGATATAAAAGGAGGAGGTACAATGCTACTAGTGAAGTGGTATTTACAGCGTGTGTGGCTTTTCGCTAAACTCTTGGCTTTTCGCATGGTTGTATCTCTAATGTTGCTCTATTATGGGTTGACTTGACTTTCCTTAACTGAACTGAAGTGAAGTTAACTTGGCGGGCGGGTGGGATAGTTTAGTTACTTGGAAAGTTCACTGGAAGCGTCAAGCAGAGTTTACTCTTGAGTTTGTGATGGTAAACGAAGTGAAAGTGAGCCAATGCAATGCAACCTATGCCACACTCCTATTCTTTCCCATCTTTCATAACATAACAGAGCTAATATTATATTTCTATTAGTTCCTCTTATACAGACACCTATTTAGAGAGTATATGCAAGCAGGAGAAGAGATATCCCTTATTACACGCTACTTGACTACACACAGATATTTATATTACAAATATCAAGTGCTCTGTAGTAGGAGAGAGAGAGAGAGAGAAGGCATATGTTCCATATCCTCCCTTATAATATGAACATATTCTGGGAACAAAACCGGGAAAGTCAGCAGGGAGAAGTGCGTTGAGTGAGTTTTATTTGGGAGTCGTTTCCCCTTCTTTCTCTCTCTCTCACTCTCCGGCGCTTTACAACTTACACAATATCAATTCGCAAAATTGGCTTTCCCCCTCCTTTTTGCTTCTGTCTCTACTTTACGTTATCATAAATGCAAGGAACTTTACTCAACTCCCTTTATTCATATAAAGCATAACATCCTAGGCGAAAGACACTCTTTTACAGTTCTCTCTCTCTCTACGACTACTAATAATATAAGTACCTACACACACTACAGACACTCTTCTCTCTTTCTACTCCAGTTTCCTCTCTCTCTCTGGCAATATACTCCACTCCTCTATTTAACTTAACGTTTGGTTCTGTTCTGTTGGTGGAGACAGAGCCATATTGCTTGCATTCTAATAGGGCCATAACCGAGCGCTCCAGCTTCATAAATCTTGACAAATTGTCTTTGTGAATGGGATTCTAGCGCTGTTATTAAATTTTTTAATGGTCCGACTTGTAAAATGGATTGATTGAGTCCTACATCTCTCCAAACCCCATCCTTTTCTATTCTATTCTCCACTCTTTCATTCCATCATCTACTACATTTACATTACATTACCTTGCATCATTTTACATATCTACAGAGAACTTATCCCACTATCTCCGAGCTCCTTTATATCACTTACACGCTACTTACACTACAAACCCTACACTATTATTCAGAGAGCTACTACTAATACTTAAATACAGAACACATGGAAATCTTGAAATGAAACCCAAATTACTTGATATACTATAGGTACTAAAGGACTCGAAAGCTTTTCAGCCATTATGCATTCACATCTTCCATATAGACAGATATGCATATCATCTATCTTTGTAACTTGTTAAATATCAAACAGTTCTAACTATTTTAGTGATATTACATTTGATAATGCATGTAAGCCACAGTTATGTACAGAACCTATGCACTCAAGAGGCTAATATCCAACTATGGAATATTTTACTGCTCAAAAACTTTTCCCACTCTCCTTGCTATAAATGCTAATAACAAGCGAGTAGATGAATTTCTACCTATTTATAACTTTACACCTACTATCAGTAGATTGCTTCAATATAAAAAATTTGTCACAGAACTCAATGAAAAATGTATGTAGCTACTTATGCATTGACAATCAGTTAGATACTAGCATTAGTATTAGATAGAGCTGGAATATCCATAGAAAATCCTCTTACTTCATTCATTTCTCTATTTAACTCTCACTGATTCTCAATTTGGTGACGAGGAAATGATATTCCCAGATAACAAATGAGCTAATGACACGACACACTTTTATCCACCCCGAAAAACGGTGTCTCCTTTCTATTTTGTATGAAAGGAAGGGAGTTTTTCCGTTTCCCTTGATTTAAACTCTACAGTAGTGTTCTGTGCTGTTAGCAAGCATTTTGTTTTCATCCTCCGCCTCCTCTTCTGTTTTACATAGAAAGTTAAGTTGATGTCAGCTCAGTCAACAGAGAAGAGAGGCAAAATCGGGTCTGAAGATTACTCCCTCCATCGCTCTATGTTTTGAATGTCTTGTATTGCATTTCATTCTAATCGAAATAACAAAACCCACATCGAAATAGAAATGCTACTACTTATTAGTGGCAACATAAATACATGCCGCATAGTAACAGAAATTTCTGGGCTTTGAGAAATTCATTCTATTTCATTTCCTCTCGGAGCAGGGATACACTTTGTGTGTGCTCCACTCTTCAATTTCAACTTTCCAGGACCTCAACATAACAACTCACATTTCAGCCGACAGAAACTCTCTGACTAATAAAACATATATACCATACACCTTAAATCATTCCACAAATGCCACAGAAACTTAGCCATTCGTAATAACAGCAATAACTCACAACTGTCCAGAAACATACTTTTCTTTATTTTACGTCAGTTTGTTACATTACATTACACTACAGTAAACCATGCTTACTATTACTACATTCTATCTCGTAGTAGCGTGGTACACTATTAAGTCTCTACTCTTATTTACCAAGGTAAAATAAAGTACCGAGCTACCCCTATCTTTGTGTATAGAACTTATAGCTGGCTCGTGCCTTTAGATGGTTACCTTATCCAAGGACAGTATGAGTGTGTGCTCCATATCATTAGTATTCCATTCTGTAAATGCACTTTTGTATTTTGTACATAGCCAATAACTTTGGTGGTGGTACTGAATTAGAACTTGAGTTATTTCCCCTTTCTATCGAAACACAATAGAATCTCAAACTAATAGAGCTCTGTGCTATATTTCCAAAAGGTTACAAATTATTATGTTGCATACATTTTCTCATTTATTCTCTTTTGCTGTACGTAAGCCAAAAGTCTGACTGGCATTTAGAGAGAGAAAGAAGAAAGAGTAAGGCACGAGACCACAGGTATGTAATCCATGATACGCACTTCTTATAGAGGAGCTAAAAGTAAATGGCCCAGTAAATCTCCCATTTACCTACCAATAATAACAATAACAAGAGCAGCTGCAATGCACGAAAGCAAAAACAACCCTTCCACTTGCAAGACTTTGAATAATCGATGGCAAGAGCGTGTCGATTACCAGTCTGATTGAACCCGGCCTTGACACAGATGTGCCCACTAAGTACACACACTTACTTTTCTCTCTCTTAAACACTTTTTCTTATGTACATACTTACTTTGTATTTAAGAAAAGGCTCGTGTTTCATTTTCATTAGCTTTAGCTTACCTTTCCAGCAGATCCTTCAACCTACCTCACTGACAACGACTTAAGGACAACAACAACTAAGTACCTACTTAGACAAAGAATATTATTTGTCTTTTTATGTTCTATTCTGAGTATGGCTCACAGAGAACAGAGATGGTGGCATTTACCGGAAGTGAACGGGAGCAGGCAGTCGTGCAGCCGACCGTCTGTCTTCAATTTCATCCATACCCATTTAGATCTATTCATCCATCCATTCAGAGGACATATGGCACACAACACTACTACATGGACATGGACACACAACATAATGCACCAAACAACTACATTGCATTGTGAAGGAGACAAGAACCATAGGACACTCACCATTATAAACATCTATACGCTTACATAACCATCTTATAGATATAGCCACTAACCACTGGTAACTACCCACCTACTCCATTCCAATCCTGATCCCAACAAGTCACAATACTAATTTCTTTCCTTCCTTCTACTATAAGAATCAGACATTTACATTCTACACACTTACTTTGTATTCTTACACGACTACAAAATCCAATACTACCACTACCACTGCACTACAATAACACAGGACATAATATACACTTTATATTTTACTTGCTCTTTTCTTTACCAAGATGTGTATCACGCTACCCGAAGCATTTTCACAGGAGGAGACTATACTGACGCTTTTGCAGTAAGAGCATCTCCACTTGACAAACGCTGCTTTGCCATGCCACATTATTTACTTAAACGACGAAATACAATCCGCTTTCTGTAATGCACCTTACTTTTTCATCCCGACTCTTCTTGTGAGTGGAGCGTGTCTCTCCTGATTTTTTCCTGCCGGACAGAAAAATACCCAACCAGTTACGAGCTACCTCTTCTCTCTCTTTCCTACTGCTAAAATAACTATCCACAAGTTTCTCTTCCGTACGTGCTACTGCACAACAGCCAGCTGAAAACTATGTACATAGACAGTTTAGAGTAGCTCTGGCACTAATGTTCATATATCACTCTCTATCTCCTCCTTATGCTTTATTACTATTTCTGTCCTTACACATGCCAACTGCTTTCTGGTTTCACTTTTCTTCATTTTCACTCCAAATCTTTAAATTCTGACAACTAGGTCACTAGTACAAACATGACGACCAATTTTAATCTCCTTTTTGTAAAATCCATTGCAATATTTGTAGACCTTTAGTTGGGATTTCCCATGAAATATTCGTTAAATAACTGTGTAAGACGGAAGTTTCGTAAATGCTATGTACCTGACATTTCGTTTATCAATGAAAATCATACTTGTTGCAATAATAAGGAATGGGAAGCAAAGTAAACGAATTAGGAAATTGAATAAGTGTGCAATGCACAATGCCGGCGTGTCGAAATTAGTAATGGGTCAAGTGGTGTTGCTGTTTCGGAGGTGGGTATTGGCATGGATGGTGGTGGCAAGTGAACTTGTGGATGTAAGTGTTGACTTTGCGGGCTGGAACAGCGTCCCGTTAGAAAGATTGAAGTTATGTAGGTAGGGAGCGTATGGTTTTCACCGACATTGGCTTAGCAGCTTCGCCACACGTTGGCCTACAGAGCTAGGCTAAGAGACACGTGGCTGTGCCACCTGCCAAACACATGTTACCCAATTGATCTTGCCCTCCTCACTTCCCACGTTATTCACCATCATTGGCACTAATTGGCTCAATAAATGGTCATTTATGCCACTTGAGATTGCTAGAGAAGAAGTCAATTCTGCACGGGTCAACGCCAGCCAACAAGCTGATATCATCATACGACGACAAATTGCATTGCTCTACCTTCTGGGAGATTTGCAGAGAGAAAAGCTATTTTTATAGACTAACCACATAAATAAGGGACATGAACCATGTAATTCTTACATCGCTCCACTCCACAATCTCATTCATATCGGGATAGTTATCTTGTTTTGACTTTGTGCTCGACTACTGTTTCATCGCATAAATTCCTTTATTGCTATTCAAATGTAAGGGTATCTGCATTTGCATTATCTGTGAAGGTATTTACTATCCGTGCATACTGTGCATTTCTAAAAGGTCGCTCCTTAGCCATCTTTTTTATTCGGCTATATTTACATGTAAGTGCTACATATCCCTTCGTTATAAAGATAGAAAACATTAGAATTTCAATTTTGTTCAACTAAGCCTCATCCCTATCGATTAAAATTCCTTCGACAGAGCACAGAGTAATACAGAGGGCCATACATTACGCCACATTACATTACACTACATTACAACATCGTGGAGATTTCACAGATAAAGATTACATGCGTTATTGAAGATAGGTGTGGAAGAGTTCCAAGTCCGAATTTCTAACATCATACAACATAACATAATGCAATCTACTTACTACTTACATTACAGACAGACAGACATAGAGAGAAATCCATTTTCGTCTCTCTCTCTCTCTTCTTCATCTTCAATTCTCCTTTCAATTCAAAAGAAACTCGGAGAGATGAGAGAGCATTTTGTATTGCGTACGCTTTTAGCCTTTTCTACTTGCTACTCTCAACTCTCCAATTCACATCCTGTCTGCTCCTCCAACTCCAGTCATTACTTTATACCTACAAACTACTCCTATTTATTATATCCCCTGAAAATACCATCCACTACACACGGACACTTACTTATATGCACCAGTGGGAATATTATTCATATGTGCATTATGATACACAGCTCCTTGTCCAGCACAAGACGAAGAGGACACCCTTTTCCTTTAATGACGAGAGCCGAATCTTTAGAGATTTCAATGTCATAACAAGCCCATTGATCACCCACTAAAAGCAAAGCCATGGCTCTTTCAGACGCACATACATTTCTTCACCAAGTTTTATGTTCATGTACATAGTACTCTGCATCTACACAGTAGAGATACACACACGGTGCAATAATTTCTCCATGAAATCTGAAACCAGGCTAAGGAAGAATGAGAGAGGAGAATTGTGTACAAGCGACTCACCAAAATCTACACAATAACCCTCTTCAACTCAAAAACTTACAATTAGTTTTACGTTTTTTTCTCTCTTCTCGCCTACATAAAAACATACGCACATAATATTTAATGCACTACTTACATTTTCTTCCTAATGCAACTCTATTGCTTTGCAGTCCTTCATGCATTCATTATTATTATCAGGAAAATTTGAGAATGTAACCTTAGTTGGTATTGTCGCATGGAACGAGCTCAGGAAACCATTCTGATTTATCATAAGCAAACTACAAATACTCATTCAGAGTTAGCAATAGAACGAAAGATCAAATCTACATGACAGTGCGTCAGTTAACAATAGTACTGTAAGACAAGGACAGGAAGAAGGCGTTGATTTTTTCTTCTGTACTCAACGTAAAGTCTAGGAAATATGAAGATTCTTTAGCGTCTTAGGTTCATATAAGGAAAATACAATCTACAAAAAATATGTTAATAATCCTAAATATATACTAGATATCTGTGGTAGTATACTGGCAAAAGATGGTTTCTCTCTGTATTATTTACATTAGTCATGTATAAACAGTATCTTAATACCTTGAATGACATGAAGGTAGACAACTTCATTACCATTGTAAAATACAGTCATCGTCATGAGAGTATGTATGGATAGGGATAGTCTTTTCTCATCGTCTGTCCTCTCCAACCTACAACTCAACTAAATCATTCTGTAGGAAATGTATGTATCACTCACTCGCATCATTATTGCATGATGCCATGTAACTTGAGTTTATCCACTACTTTGGCAAATGGTTCAGTTCTGTGTGCTTTGCAGCTACTTGCCATATTTACATACTCTGCCAGTCTATCTGTGCACAGGATTAAGTTTTCTGTTCTAAATAGCATATAACTAGAGAGTATGTATTAAATTATTCCGTCATTGTCTACGTGAAAAGGACTAGTAGCTTAGCCAGAATGTGTCATATGGATTCGTTGACTCTATATAGTTGCATAAACAGAAAAGAGCAGTGGCCATTTATTCTCGGCAGTTTTCTCTATGTACTCTAGTGTCATTTGCATATTAGATAAGTCTTCATGGGACAAAGGAAGTCCCAATTCATTCATGCGACCATAGATTCATCTACACAACCAACTAGCAGTACTACTACAACAGCCACCTATTATTGAAAATTGATCCGTTAGATTGCTACATATTTTATAGCATCATCATTTTCCGTATAGTTACATCGTGTCATCAATTGTATTTGTAGCAAGTTGAACTAAATTCTCGAAGCTTATAATTTCTATACGATGAGGGACTACTAAAGAAAACAGTCGAGAGAGAGAGATAGTATATGGGTAAAGATAGATGGCTGCGGACATAATGTATACAATATGCAATACATGGATAGCACTTACTGACATTACAAACTACTTACTGTTGACTGTACAAGTGAAATAGTGAGTTGGGTTGAAGCTCAAAGCAACTCCTATATCATCAACCCACATAAAGTATACACTCTTCCATTTCCTATCAGAAATACGCAAGCACACCATAAATCTGCGACTCTTTCTTTTCGCTAGCTTGGCTCCTGTTCCGCATATCAGTAATATTGGTAATTGCGTGGCGGCTACACATGTAAAACTTCAGAAGAAGAAAAGCCTCGTGTTTCCTCACTGACTTAACGAACATTTAGCTACTCATATGCATTCTCTTCTTGTAATATAAGTAACGAGTAGGTACCAGTAGTCAACAGAGAAATGCACACTGCTATGAAGACACTCGTATTAGAGATGTGAAAAGAGGAAAAAGTGTGGTAAGCCGACTGACGTGTGTTAGCTATCTTTTAGTAAGTAAAATGAAGTGGATTGGAGTGAAGTAGGAGCGGAAGAGGAACTGTTCTTGCATAGACTAAGCTACTAGCAACATCTCATCTCAACTGAACTGAACTGATGTGATGTCTAAAACTAAGCCATGGAATGGCATCCCATGTCATCCTATACCATTCCATATCATTCCACAGAGTAAAGAAACAGTTTTTCACCGAATGCTACGTAGAAGACTATCAGAGGAAAGAGAACATCTCTACTAGCTATCTATGTGTATACATAGCCATTGAGTAGACACTTATATAGCTTCTCTATCTAATGCATGACACATTGGATACTTTTCTCGGGATACGATACGATGGGATCAAATCACTCACCAACCATGTAAAATCCATTGCATTCCCATCCTCTTCCCTTCGCTTCGTATCAACATCAACATTAGCTCTTGAGCCGGATTATAAAATCGGATCGGAGGGACTTTTGACTCTTTATCAAGTTTTTTAAGTGCTATCTTCGCCCTATACCTACCTATGCAAGTTTACACAGTATTTCTCTTATATAACGTCTTTCTTTTGTACTATATACTACCTATAGGTATCTTATATAATAGTAGAATGTTTTCAGTTTACTACAATTCTGTCTTTACGTAGTCTGTAGTGTAAGTAGAGAGAGAGGGAGAGTATCTGAATGAGGAGGAGTTCTGGTTGTCGTTCTCTGTTGCGTTACTTACATAGCCGTAATGTATCTCAACGGAGCTTTACACCATTACAAATTGGTAAACGTAGTATTTCATGCCAAAATATTTTTTCAGCGCTTCATTTTTCACACCACCGTCGACGTTGTTCCTCTCCTTCATTTTCTCTTCCCTTTCTTAAGTTGAGGAGGAAAAGAGTCTTTAGATAGTAGTGCTGCACAGACAACAAGTCATATTGGATGATGGTACACAGAGCAGCGAGTGCAATCTATTAGGCTGTAGCAAATACGGGAGTTAATGTAGCAAGAGCTATAGTTGTAGTGAAGGAAGAGAAGAGACAACCCGACAGCCAAAAAAACTTCCCTGGCCATCCTTTCTTTCATCCTTCCCTTCTTCGCTCCTTTACCATTTATATTGCATCATTTTATCAGGGTAATTGGCTTTATGTCAGTTTCTCTCTGTCTCTCTTCTGTGTATGAAGCCGACTGGTGAAGTCAAGACACTTTTCACGCACTCCATCCAATCCACTCTACACTTTTTCGTTTTAGCTACATTCAAGCCACAAACTTAACTCATCCCACAGCAAGAATCTTTCGCTAGAAAGGCAAACAGTCGTCGTCACTACTACTCCCATTCCTATTCTCACTGAAGTGTTATGCACAGAGCTGCAACCAAAACGGCATTGGCAAAAAGCCGTGTTCTCTCTCAACTTCTCTTTTTAAAATAAACGACTTCTCAAGCTTTATGAACATGAAATGAACACGAGTTCTCCGATAAGATAATCAAATAGTCGAACCAAGCCAAACCTATCCGATTTAATCCTATGTTTAAACACTTAGACAAGACAAGACACTCACTAACGGCCAAAAGAACAACTCATTTCATCTCAAATTTCTAGAACAGAATGTGTAAATGAAGGAGAGACACACTTAGGCTACACCTACGTGACTATTGCAAACCTCCGAATTATTTCTATCCCCTGCCATTAGCATAATATCTCCATCCCATTCAGATAACACATCTTTATTTATGAATTGCGTAGAAACAATTATGCAGATAAAAAATGTCGAGAGGAAAAAAACCGAATATTTTTATTTGCTTACCCTCTAGGTACTACTACTACTATTGTCTTCCGTGTAGTAGAGATTCTATGTAGTTGTGCTAAGGTAAAGGAGTGGGACGAGATTTAAGTCTACGACATAAGAAGCTCTTGGCTTTTGCTACCGTTTTTCTGGTTTTCCACCTTTGTACTCCCAACGAGACACTTGACAAGATTGTTAGCGCTTTAACAGTTTCCCGTAAAAGAGCTGTGAGTACATAACCGTCCCTTCTATTGCCAACCTACACTAAACCTAATTTGGTTAGCATCTTTCCCAGTACACAACATATCCCATGTAACTAATGTAGTGAATTGAATATATCCCTCGGGAAAAATTCTCTTTCACTTAGCGCTGATCTAACAATAAGTATGATTCCCTTCCTTCCCTCTCACACTCTCATGCATATTGCAAGTAGCAAGGGCGAAACGCTGTGAAAACTGTAACTAAAGTCAACGAAACATCTCGCTTCTTATATTCTTATTGCACTGCTAGTCCTGCCTGCTCTGTCTATGTAGTTGCAGCTATTAGAGTAGCAATGGAGCGTGTGTGTGTTAACGTTAGCCTGTATTTAGATAGTCGTCGTAGTTTAGTCATGGAGCTAGCTAGTACAAGGAGCTCAGCTTGTTCAAGCCAAAGTCAACGGCTCTAAACAAAGCTGACAAGAATGAGAATATAAGAGCTCTCTAAGCTCATGTCTCTTGAAGGCAGCCTCTTCCAGAAGCTCAAATTGGGAAACAACTTTAGTTTTACTTTCAGCTCCTTCGGCAAGGAACACATAAATAGCCTGCAAAACGCACAGACATAGGTAACCCCATTACATATCCACACTAAAGCCAAGTGCCCCTTTCTTTAGATGACTCTCTCTCTCTCCTATATCTACGTTTGTACTACTCTTACAGACAGAGTCCACTAATACTAAATACGTAGTCGTCGACTGAAATGAACAGCCATGCAACTCAACAACATCACATCACGGAGAAGAGGACGAACATAACTATTCAACACCATATACATACATATCACAAGTTCACAAGTATATAGATATTACAAGGCTAATATCTATAAATATATGAAGCTGTGCGTTCTGCTCTCCGTCCGACTGTGACTCCATGATCCAACTTACTCTTCGAGCTAATTATCGTGGGTGGCATAAAGTGCACAATGAAATGCAATTAGGTTTATGAAGAGAAATGGGTTGAGTGAAGCGAAGCTAAAGGAAGCCGAAGGAAACCAAAGCGAAAGAACAGAGTGTGCCTCTGCCTTGCCTGGCCTGGCCTGGCCTGTCTGCCATTTCATGCCACTCTTCCTTGTTAAAAACACAATACACAGTACATTAGACTGTGCCAGTGTAAACTAAAGTTAAATAAAGTGCCCTAGTGGATGTCGACTCCTTTTCTCTTGCTAAAAAGCAGAGAAAGGATCTCTGCACTGTAACTAAGTATCTTATGTGTTCCAGAATCTATTAGTGCTCGCCTGTAGTAGATACGATACATAGGACGTACACTACACCGTACATACACCCACGTAGAAAAGGAAGGAAGAAAGGATTCCTATATAAGTCTCTAGTAGCCACTACATGCATTACACCCCAATAAAGTCTGAGGAGAATAGTGAAATAAAGCGCCCATCACATCACAACAGTTAAGCTTGACTCAAGTGAACAAGTGAAGTGAACTGAGCGGAAGAGAGAGAGAGAGAGAGGACTGAGGAAAGAACCGTCTGCCCAGAATCGGATCGCTTCGGATTCAACTCTTCAATAAGATGGAAAGAGAGGAGCGGAGGGTAACAAAGAGATTCTTGTAAAATTCCCACGGGAGATACGGAGAACAAATCGCTCTTGATCTTTATGGCAAATCGACACTCACATCCTACCTCCACAAATCTCCGTTATAACGCAATCTTCTAAACAAGGATTTCGACGCTGCTATAAAGAGCGGGTGGAGTAGAGGCCATGATCTGTCTCTATATCTTTTACTCCTAGTTAGCCAACTTAGCTTTTCCTCCCTGCCTGCCTGCCACACTGCATTGGCTTCTCAGTTTTTCTCTCAACTCAACTGACTAGTCACTACACTAGTCGTCGTAGAGCTTCTCTCTTATCGCCAGTTTACCCGCTTCACTCCTGTTTCATCGCTATCCGAGTCAAATCAAATCCCAAGAGAGCACTAGTCCCCATTTAACTTAACACAGCTCTACATCAACCCAAGACAAGAGTCTTACAACGTCCTGCAACCAAAACCAAACGTCCTACTTCACTTTCCTTTTACTATCATCATAGAGCCTCCTAAAACAGTGAACAAGCAACATTTCCTATCTATCCATCCATCCATACTCTGTTTCGGAACTGAGGTAAATATCCAAAGAGATTTTCCCCAGTCTCGATGTGTACAAACAACTAGATACTTACATTTTAGCAAGATATATTATCACTACCAATTCGCACGAAATTTATACACCTTAAATACATATACATTGAAAATGAGATTTTAGTCTGTACAACACTATAACACGAGGGTGTGTGTGACTGA
Source organism: Tomocerus nigrus (assembly GCA_019776505.1). Classification (NCBI taxonomy): domain Eukaryota; kingdom Metazoa; phylum Arthropoda; class Collembola; order Entomobryomorpha; family Tomoceridae; genus Tomocerus; species Tomocerus nigrus. The sequence goes on along the minus strand of JABASI010000129.1, from coordinate 40,913 downwards.
GTTGTAACTTGTAGTCGACACAGAGCACAATACAAGAGCCCTCTATTTATTTGTCTTGTTCCTTTGGAGTTTACACTCGACTTTAACAATAACTACACTAGAGTCGACTCTATACATTCATATACTTATATTTATATAGTCTATTAACAATGAATGCTACTTATATGATATCAGTGCATGCTAATATGTTGGGAAGATATGTAATCCCATCATCTCATCATGACATAACATATGTCTACAGATACACGCATAAATAGTAGACTTGATTTTCTAAATACTCAATAGGGCATGTAGCTACATTATCCATAGTAATAGTAAGTAGAAACGTAAGCACAAGATCTGCCTTAAGATCTGTAGACATACATGTACAAGTATGAGAGTGATTGTGAATCCTTTTTTATTTCCCTTCAGACTCCATACAAAACATTCCATCCATCCGATTCCCTCAGTTCAACACTCAAACACAAATAGAGCGAGATATACAAATATAAATCTTTGCCTCTACCTTCAAACAACAGTTAACTTTAACTTTTTTATCCAGAAAATCAACATACATAAACTATGCCTTTTGAATGAGGGATTATTAAGCAATGTACACTACTATTTTCTCTTAGTCTTCCATTCTCAATGGCTGTATATCAATTTTCAAAGGGTAATAACATGAACGTAGCTAGGACCGTTTTTATCACGATAATAAACTTTAAATATTCATAAACATAGCCAAAAACTCGAAAGGAAATTCCGTAAATTCAGTTTTAGCCATCTGTCATGATTCACACTAGAGGAATAAATGTTAGAATTAGGGACGATATTTTAAGTAGAAATGAGGTTCAGCATTTATTGTACCACAATATAATATACCTAGTGTAGTACTATGTAGTATGTAGTCCATTGGTGTACAGTAATGCAGAAAATATGAGAAAACTAACCTTTCTTAATTGTTAACTAAATAAGAGAAATCGTTAAAATTCGGTCTTTTGGAAGGAAATCCATTAAACACTAAGTTCTAAATGTTTTAAAGCAATTTGTGCCTATTAGGTATAAGGGAGTTGATGATGTCAATAGTTGGTTAGAGGCATAGGGATTTTAGTAATAACAATACTGTCCCAGAAGGGAGAACATAAATTGCCAAGTGATTTCTCCGCTTAGCACCCCTATACTTACACGATTACATCACAATGAGTAAACTAAACAGTAAATGCCTGAAGGAAGCTGAAACTGCCTACAATTTTCGCTTAGGAAACTAAAATAAACGAAACTGAACATGAAGAGTTAAAGTAAAGTAGTCAGTCATGTCGTTTCCCAGAAACAAGAAATTGCTCATAATCTTCGCTAGGAATATCATAAGTCGGAGAGAAGGAGACTTTGACTATATATAAAAACTCCAATCTAAAACTACAAAGATATTACAGTGTTAGTAAACAGGGAGTACTAGTAGTTGCAAGAACTGCCTCCGATTAGACACGGCGTAGGTAGGCAGCGCCAAAGAGCCAAATAGGCACTCGAAAAAGATTCAGGAATTAAAACCACACACTACTTGGTACATTCAAACTCCATTACCTACATTTCATTTTACGCTCCTTTCATTACACTTTTAACATTTAAGATGAACATAACATGGCGAAAGTCAAAAATGGAGTGAGAGAGCAAAGCAAAAGCTACGTAAAATAACTCTTTCTGCCTCCCTCCTCAGATAAAACGTCTAAATTTAGAAACAGAAAATATTCTTTTTACATTCACATACATCAAATAGATAATGGTCCAATTCATTTTTGCAACGCAGAAAGAACACCGTTTCAAAAGTAGACTATACTCTTCCCTTCTAGTATCGTCTAAGTGCAGTCTTCTTTATTCTACCAGTGACGTCACTCTATAGATATTGCCTTCTTTAGTATACAAAAATTCATTTCGACATATCTATACTTTTATTTATGTGAAGAGTCTTCATATATCACTCTCCTATATAAAAATTGTACGTAAAAATGTAAACGTGATTTCAATGCTAAAGTGTGTATGCCACTTTGTGTGCTGATAATTTTTCCGGCTAGCTTCTAAATTTATTAAAGTGTAGGTTTTGTGTTAGTATGCATGTACTTCCGATTAGTATCACCTCTAAACTATCTTGGCATATAAATTGTTTACCTAATGCGTTTTCCCCTTCCCGTAACTTATCCTTTCACTAATGTTTATGGATACATACCTGCAATTCCATCTAAAAATACTTAAATTTGCAAAGATACATATTTATGCGGGATACACTATTGACCTTTGTACCTGTTTTCGTAGAAAAGTTAGTAACCTACACTTGAAAACTAGTTTTCCTCTTATACAGTAACGTTCTTTCTTGAAACAGGCAATTACTTATTATTGAAGGAATTGATTTGAGCTATGTAACATTGTTTATACGTAAAAGATTTTCGGCGAAACTGTATCGCCGAGATAATCTTCGGATGATGTCTAGGAAAGGACTGTACATTTTTAGTTTTAAAGCTAAAGTGAAAGATAGAGGATAAAAAGAAAACGTTACACGGACGCATAGAAAAAAATTCAATAGATTAGCAAGAATAAGGTATGAAAGTACAGACAGACATGATGTGCATTAGAAAGTGCTTATTATGCTTGTGCTTATAGATATACTGTAGATAGGAAGATGTACATCTTATCTTTATTTCAAACAGAGCGATACATAATATCAAGTCTAAGTATCCACGAGGCAGAATTACAATGGAGTGATATATATTCACTTATGCATATTCTATTCATTGTCAGATCTGCTAAAGTTCCTTTATTCCGTTGAATATAAAGAGCAGGAAAGGTTTGTAAATGAAGATCCGCGTGAATTGAAGAGAGGATGTTTTACTGTTCCTTTTCTTTGGCTTAATACTATTCTTGGCTTGGTTGAGTTGAGCTTTAGCTTTCCTTCTCCGAGTAATAATCCATAATCGCTTCATAAAACGAAATCGCGTTGGTGCATCACATCACATTGACTCGTATATATATCCCTCCCCTACTCTTTTCTTTCAGTCAGAACAGGACAGGACACATCTCGAGTTTTACTAGCTCAGTTATTTGTCACCCAGTGAATCCTTCTGTCTGTACTTTCAACTCAATTCATCTTGCATACATAAATACATCACGAGAGTGCGAATTGGCTGAAAGAAACCGACACATTCCTAGACTCCATTTCCATTCTACGATTCTATAGATGACTATATGTAGCTCCTTTGATTTCTATAACATTCTACTTATACCCTACTACCTCTCTTCTTCTAGATATCTTCCATTTCTCAACGACTCTACTTTTCTACAGATCTTTTACGGATCTGGATCCTTTTTGGCTTCCCTACAGTATCACTTCACGTCACGTCACTATTTGTACACTACAGCTCAGTCACTCAGCTCACTTTACCATTTACTCCCGTTTTTTTCTTCTCTTCTGTGAATACATGTACTGACAATCAGACAGTTGAGCATTAGTACTGGTTAACTTATCTACACGATCTAATACATTTGCACACATATATAGATTCCCTCTATACAAAGTCTCCTATACAAATACTATGTTTAGCTCCATTGAAAACGAATGAGGATATACATAAGAGAAATAAACGGAAAACTAGAGTTGGAAATGTATATACTTATATATAGGTAGTTAAATAGGATAAAGCGAAGAACAGTCAAACTATTGGAGCGCATAGCCGTGAAACAAAACAGTTATTAATCTCTTCTGTCTTGACGTCCGCTTGTAAACAGAGCTTCAATGAAAAAATTCCCGCAATTCCCGTCCTTTAATTCTGTCTCTTTCTCCTCAATAATTAAAGGAGATTGATTTAGTATATCCAAAGACTTGGCTTCCCTCAGCCTATTTAGTTTTGCTTCGTTTACTCCTCTTCGCTCCAACTCTCCTCTCAATTCTTCTTTTAGAACAAAAGAGTAATGATTTGACAACACTACACAACATACTTAACAATACATGATATTAACATGCTCCTTTCCCGATTTCGATCTGCTTACTTAGTTATCGTTAGCAAAGTCGCATTTCTGTCCCATCCCGCATTTACGCCTATTTACAAACACTCTCTGACTTTAACTGTGACGATTCTTGGCTAGACACTAATAACTATTGTACAAATATCTGCTACTATCTGTCTCCACTTCAATCTCCAACATTTAAACTCCCACTTCACACATACAACACATTTTTAACCAACTCACTAACACATCAACAGGAATTGACATGACAGACAGCAAGGTGGATCGCCTATCCATTTCTTCCACTAAAACATACATACGATACGACATTAAACTAATTAGCCTAGCTACTTACCATTCTATACACTCATCACTAAAAACAACTCAGTTCCAATCACTTACTTACTTACCATCATCACCACGAAAAAGTATTTTACAGAAAGCCAGCCTACTACCCCATACTTACAGAGGATTACAGAAAACTCTACTACGCACAAATGTATACAATCAATGAGGTAACACATGCAAAACATTTCAAACTGAACTAACCTACCCGACTTTAGCTACGCCCGGGGAAAGACATTCACTCTCTTATATGCTCCTTAACCAAGTTTCACTTTGATTTGAAGAAACGGGAAATCTGCTCTCAAGTTGAGAGCAGCCCTCTTTCTCAAACAACGTGTAGGTACATATCCATGACCTACAACACTTAACATCCACTTTCTTCTTTAACCGCTTACTTAAGGATACATTATCCAATAATTACACTAGTCGACTATAAAGCATAATTCACCCCATAATTTTGCATAAGCTACCATTTTCCATATCATTAAAAGCATATGAATATGTTTAAGATGTTTTTAGGAGGACGATATCAGTGATCATGTAACATATTATAGGGAAAAAAGGGTGTCGAGACTGCACATGAAAAGATAAACAGTTCAAAAGGTTAAATAGGTTTAACTTTTGTTGGACTGCTCAGCTACAGGTTAGCACGTTCAACAAACTACTGATTGATACAAGGAGACCAACTGGCACAAGCCGTAGAAAATGTGCGTTTTCTCGTGATGCAATGTAATGGAAGGAAAGGCTGCTAACAAAACCAAACCAACAACTATGTACATACATCCAGCATCGGTTCTTTCTATGTAGTATCGCTTGTCCTGCCTGGCATGGTTTGGCATGGCAGCTGCAACAGCTCTAATCCACTCTCCATTCTTCAGCCTCCTCCTGCACTGCGAGCGAGTACAGAGAATATACATATCTCCACTACTACTAATACACACATACATATAATATTCCTCCCTATTTTAACTGAATTGGCTTCTTTGGTTTACTAGGGATTTTACTACTTGCTCTTCCAAACTAATACAGTGGTTTACTATTTGCTCGTATACGGCAGGAGGAATGGGACTGTAGTAGAATTGAGTGCACCGAGCGAGTGCCATGCCATGCCGTAGGAAAGTAAACCACTGCACTGCACTGCACTGCACTACTTGAACAGAATGTAGTGTTCCGCAGCTGATGGCTCATTCCTTCTTTTCCTTCAGCCACCTCACTCAATTTCATAATATACATATCAACGCATTTTCATCCATCTAGTTCACAATCCAATCCACCTGTTTCACCCTTACCTTCTGTTTCTACCGACTGTTTATTCCAATGACACCAGACAAGATAGCACAATAAACACAATATTCTCCAGCTTGCCACACTTACCATACGCACGACACACAACAAGTCAATCCTAACCAAAACATTCGGTTATCCTAACCACCTTTTCATTCATAAAAAAATAATTCCTACATAATCATCTGTTGTGTCTACAGTACAAACATAGTTGTAACAGCAAGTGCTTATTGGATTTTCCCCAGAATAATTATTCATAAGCTCCTTGTAGTAGAAGAGACTCAAAGAGAAAGTGAAATTATATTACGCTCCTGAGGTGGAACTGGAATTTAGAAATGAATGAGATGGGATGAAGGAGAAAAATCTTGGGAATAATCATCCGAAAAGAAAGGAGCTGAGAAACGTCAAATCGCTTTAGTAAACGATTATACCTCGCTGTGTAAATATTATTGTGACTGGATTTTTCTAGTCAGTCTCAATATCTGTTATGATGAGAGAAAGCTGGATATAAGAGGTCACTAACAGTTAACGTGAGTCAACGGATAAAGTCTTGATGTAATGCTATTAAACTAGCTAGCTACCTACACTAGTTACACATAAGTAAAAGTAAGTAATCTATCGTGTTCAGTTTTCATTCCTCTATTTTTTCTCTTTCTCGCTCCTCGGGAATGGGAGTTGAGTTTTCTGCAAGAGTCTGTTAGATTAGTTAAGTCTGTAGAGAAGGAAATCGATCCTGAACTATTTCAACACACTCACTTCCTTTACGAGCTCTCTATAAAGGAATGACTACAGTAATAATAATATCGCTACCCTACGCTCTCGACTAGAAACTCACCACGTCTTATTCTCAAAGTCTTAGCTACTATCCTTTGATATCGTATATTTCTTTTTCCCGGATCCAAATCCCAATCCTATAACTGGCAATGGCAATCCAAAATCTCTACAGGGAGAGAGAGAGAGAGAGAGAGAGAGAGAGAGAAAGAAGTGAAGTTCGAGCCATAAAGTCATAAGAGGAAGAAACAAGTCGAATTTTTCAATTCTCCTTTAGTGCCTAATAGTGTAGTAAGTCCAGATAGGTTCATTGTTCAGATTCTACATATTAGAAAGAGAGAGAGAAAAAAAAAAAGAATAAGACTAATAGAAAAGCATACGTCTAGCCAATATGGACTGAAACAATGCAATGAGGCGGAGATCGAGTCACAAAATCCTAGAAAAGAAAACGAAGCAACGTCCAATGTAAGACGGCAAAGAAAAATAAGAGAAAAAAGAAGAAAAAAAAAGTCGAGCCACTCGCTTTTCCTCTCTTCTCTCATAAGTACGTGGAGTTAAAGACTATGAGCGTATAAAGCTCAATCTCATAAGAGTCGACACGACACTCCTACACTAAAGAACAGAAAAGTCAAACAGCCAGTTTTGTACTCGTCTGTTTCAAGTCGAGTTTCTTTCTCTCTCTCTCCCTTCTTGTTGGTAAGGACAGGGTCCGACGTTGAGTCACATCACACAGAGAGCTCTACTTATACAAAAATACAGTGAAGAAACAGAGTAGGAAAGGCAAGGAGACCTATGTCGCTCTTCAAACGAGTGGGAGTCAAAGAGGGAAAATGTTGTTGTACCAACCAAGTCGACTGGCAAAAGAAAGACGACATAATAGCAACGATTGTCATGTTATGTTGACTCTTTCTGGCTCAAAGTCGTTAGTGTTAGGGATTTTCCTCAAAACTCCACATCATCTACCTACCACCGTCCACCGTGAGTCTTTTTCTTCCTCTCTCTCTCTCTCTCCGTCTTCTGACGACTCTTGACTCCAATCACTGCTCCAAAGGTGCATTAACTTATTCTTAGTCGGATCAACAGTCAACAGAACGTCAACACGATCTATATGTTCCTTTTTTATACTGCTCTAAATACTTTGCTACTATGATCCGCATCCTATAATATAATTCCCTCCTTCCTTCCACTCTAATCCTATTACACTTAGACAAAAGAGGTGGAAAACTAGTCTGTAGAAAGTACAAGTCAACGGCAATAATAAGCGTGCCCACTATATTACTAGCCATGATCAACTTTCTGCTTCTCCGAGCCACTTTCCTTTGCCATCACATCAGTTGAGCTCAAGTCTTTTCGGTTCGGTCCAGTTCCATTCAATTCAGAGAGGGTACAATATAAAAGGATGAAAGGATATATGCCCAGTGCTAGTGTATAGTAGGACGCAGTAAAGCAGAGTTAACTTGGTTTGATCGCTTTGCTTCTTTCTTATGAGTTTTAAACTGCCATCATCTCCTCTGTTTCGTCTCGCTTGGGAAAAATAATGTGACCACAGTTCAAATTTCAATTTTCCTCTACGTTGACTTACAAACCCATAAAGTCATATGGTCACTACACTACATTGCACTGCATCGGCTCTAATAATATTACTACCCTAGCTAAATATACATTGATGTCGGGGATTTTTTCCCAAACCCTCATCTCACATGGCTACATTTCATTGCGTGAAACAAATCCACTGCATATTAGTATAACCAAATATGTATAGCAGTTCCCATTGCATTGTCAGCAATGCTAGTTCTAGGCAATGCACTCTCTAACTCATACTAATGCCTAATCGCAAGTAAAGTACGAAAAATAAGACTATACAAATAAGTATTCCTGCACTACAACACAGTTTAGAGGATGTGAGTACGTACGTATAATAAAATCAGCTCAAACTCCCAACCAAACAGTCTGGCTCCTTTCCTTTACTCTCTAGCTTCAGCCAACAGCCCCACTACTACTTCCCTAAAATCCTATATTCAATATCACAAGGGGAGTTTTTATGACGAGAACGGGATAACTCGACCGAAATGAAACTTATCCCTTCAATATGTAATCTTTAATAGGATAGAACACTAGAAAAATATCCATCTATGTATGTATCCTACTTTGCTCTCTCTCTCTCCTTCACCTAACACACACTGTATGTGAAGCACACTTATTTTTTTTACTTATGCTCTATATTCAATCTTACTTAATAGCTACACGTACTAAGTAACCTATCCCCTCCGTCTATAACGGAAGAACAACATAACTCCGATCATATAACCGGGTTACTAGAAAACTGACTATTTTCCTCACTACATTCTTATTAGACACGTATATTATGTCCTTTGCCAAACACCACCACCATACTAATACAATAAAGACTAGACATGGCAAGAAATTTTCAAGTAACAACCAACCATACTTTCAAAACACCCTTCTTCACCCACAATCCATTTAAGTAGATATCCATAAATAACATTATCTGTTACATTTTTAACTTTTGTTTATACTAAGTTGAATTCTATGCACCAGTAGAATTCTCCCGTTTCATCCTCACAAACTCATATTTTATGCATTTCTAGACTCAGAACCTAATCAGCTTCATTTAATTAAAACAGGATGCAGAAAACTGTAAACCACTACTTAGGGCTAGCATATAACTACACTGAATGAATCTCCTGAATTAACAATAACTACCGTATGCAGTGTATAGATAATATTATGAATGAATGAAAATTATGCATATGAACGTTTATAAAGCAGTGCTTACTGCATTGATGCAATGGAAAGAGACATGCAACGTTTCAAAAGTGATATTTTCTCACCTCACGACAACTCAACATATCCATGTACGCTAGAGCTATCTTGTTACAGCTACAAATCTTTCAAAAGCTCATTTTGCTGTCAATCATATGAGAATTGTCAAATTGTCACACACGTCTACTATAAGGGGCACCATAACCATAATGTATATATAATTGTTATTCGTTCATAGGTAAGCGTTAATTTTTCTTGTGATTTTAACTTTGGAATAAGATAAACAAATCCTACATTCAAAGTGTCACAATGTCAGTTTGGAGAGTCTTGAGAAAGATTTCTGACTGCAAAATACTCGTTATATCTATCAGAGAAGAATTAGGTAGTATTATCACTGTTGACTTTTATGGAATCCTGTAGATATGCATCAAGGTAAGTCAGAGCAAGCTTAGATAGCAAGTGAAGTGAAATACTTAGTAATGTGTAAGATAGCCATTGATACAGAGAGAGAGGTGTACAGTGATCAGCAGAATAATAGCGTGAGAACAAATCCCTTGACAAAGGTACATGTAAATATGCACATTATACAGAGTGTGTACGAGAGTAGTAACCAACAAAGGGCTCTAAACAATTAAAGAAACAAATAAACTACATCAAAAGTAACTCTGACTAGCATTCATTCATTTCACTCCAAAGATGTTCACCTTACAGTGTTATAAATCAAACCACAAAGAAGAGAACACTTTGGCCTAGCCTATAAATTGCCAAAACGAAAACATTACATTAGTTGGAATTACATTTGTAATTTTTCTTTGTCGAATGAGACATGTTAAATGTAGCCTTTCTTTTCTCAGAGCACCACCACAACAGCACAGTACACTGTCATAGAGAGCAGTAGTGGCTAAAAATCTCTGAATTACAGAGTTAGTAGAAGACGAAGGACCAGGCAGCAGGCAGAAAGAGAGACCAACCTTGATTTTTAACAGCACAGTACGCAGCATGAGTCTCTCCGCCAATAAATTAATTCATCACACACTATAGAGCTACATCAACTCTAATTCCCTATATAAAAGCCCTATAATAATATAGCAAATAATATCAAATGCTTGAGCCTTTTATAGTTGCCGAGTCTCAAAATGCACTTAAGATATGACGGAGGAAAAGAGATTCACATAATACCCCGGCTAACCCCATGAGCAATTAGAATGGACAAAAAACTCAAATTAAATGCTTTTATTGTACAAATACGAAACAAATTATGCGCACCCACTACCCACTCCAGTTTGCTCTTCTCAACTCTCGTCTCACTGGGTTAGTTGACTTGACATGATTCAAGCCAATCCCTCAATAAGCTCAAATAAGGTAAACAATTTATATGAAATGCATCATTTACGACGAGTCAAGACACCTCATTAAATCCATAATTACATCCTCAGCAGTTCATGATGATGAATGATGAGTAGTGTTCAACTGAGCTCAAGGTTTAAGTAGTTTAACTATTTCATTTCTGAACTTATCCCCTTCTATGCAGTTACAAGAGCATTCCATCATCCCATAGTCCTAACCATGCATCACATTCATACACACACACACTCACAACTCTTATTCTCGATACAAAACATTCTACAAAAAGGAAGAGCCTATTGCACACACAACGTTTTCTCCTTATACAATCTACGTGTAACTACGGCCATTAAATAAAAAATATGCATTTGTTTAGGTAGACTGTACTGGGCTCAATTCGATGTAGCTTGGACAGTTTTTCAGTTAAGGCTCGAAGCCCAACCCTTTTCCAACTCAAGTCACTCTGTCCAAATCAAGAACTCACTGAAATGAAAATTAGAATGTGTAAATAATCCATATACCAGCATATCACACTAATAAAATAACAAAGGCACTAATAATTCTTTATCATTAAGCAATGTAATCCAAGTTATTTTCCTTTTTCCTTATCAAAGAGTCCTTTGTAATTAGCATTTATTTGCATTTGACTTTATAATCACTTCCCTCTTATTACGCAATAGAGATTTCTTGGCTCTAAACGGCAAATTACAATTGATTTACTTCTATTCCTTTACACATTCATAAATCTCCGTAAATGGCATATTTTTCTTGTAGCTGCATTTGATGCGGGCACACAAAAAACAAATAAAACATCCTACCTACTATTTATCTGCAGTAATGTATCAAATGACAATATCATTGGGGCATCAAAGATCTAATCAAATAGAGCAATCTACCCAACCTACTATATACCTACAGTTGATAAAGCGTGGAGTGAATAGATTTTGGTAACGGAAAATGTAACAAAATATTGACAGTTTTATCGTCACCCAAAGGACTGAATTGAGGCGAGAGCGAGCAGTCGCCGGAAGTTTAACAACGGATGCTCCACTAAAGCAACCAATTGATTCAATGCTAGAGTAATATGTTTGTGTGTGTAGTTTAGTGTGCTCTCAATTTCCTATGAAGGATAATATAGCGAATCGAATCATCGGCTCCCTTTCATAAACCAAACATGAAACTCTTCATTCATTCAAGTGAACTGAATGTAAATGTGAATAGAATCTTCGGGTAATTCAAAAAAGCTGATGCTTTAATCTAATCCGATCTGATCTGATCTTGTGCTTTAGGAAAATTCTTATGACTATTGTTAGCTCTGTAGAATTTTAAAAGAATGAAATGAGCGTTAAATATTAAACAGCCGAAACCAGAAGAACGAGAAAAAGAAAACCAGTGAAAAGAACGACATTTGTCTTTGACTCGTTCTTTGTTGCTTGAGTACTTTCCAATTTTTTCCTCTCTCTTCTTTGACTACTCATCTTTTTCTCATCCCATATCTCTCATTGTATCTGTAGGTCCTGATTTTGATTATATTTGTGAAAACGCAATTCTTATTCACCGCGCGCTGATCACTTCGCATCAATTCTTACTGTCTTGTCTCTAGTGTCCCGGTCTGCCTTGGATTGGCAAGTGAAATCCAAGTCGTCTTAACACAAAAAAATATCCTGCCTAAATAAAAACATACATCACATCCCAACCCTTATTAGTATTATGATAGGAAGAGAGGAAGAAGAAGGAAAGAGAGCGGAGGGTACATATCAGAAAACTTTAGCCAACTTGAGAGGAGATAAGTTGACGAGAAAAAAATTAGGCAAAGCCGAGCAGAAAAATGAAATGAAATAAAAAGAGAACTTTTCCTCTTGAATAGACATGGATCCTCAATGGCAGCTAATGGGCATGTCATACGCAAAGGTAGACCGTTTCTGAAAGCTTCACTCTCTTTCTTTCCATCTTACATTAGCTATTCTCATAGTCGTCCTTTCTAATTCATAAATAATGCATGCATACAAATCATCGATTTCTTCCTTCCTTCTTCTCGAACTATGTCCTCTTCTGTGTTACCAAAATCCTCCAGCTTCTTCGCCAGCTTAATGTATGCATAATCCCACTACGACTACCATGTACTTTGTTATCCATCCTAATAGCTCTGTTATACAACTAAACAACCATCTTCAATCCAACAGATCACATTATCAAAAAATTATCTTGCACACTCTTCTCTTTCCCACCAACCCAACTCGTCTCTCGCATCAAACTATTTTAATAGCATCCTTCCTCCTTCTGTTTTACTACTTCAATGAATAAAACTGTCTAAGCTAATTAAAATACGCATCCTCTCTAAAATTAATTCTATGTACATGTAGCCACTGTTCTCATACATACAGACTCCCTACTTACTTATTTCTCAACAACTTGAATCGACTACACTATTTTGCCACCTAATCTCATTAGGTGTGCTTATTCCAGCTCCTACTCCAATCCCAAACATCATAATGAGTTTTTTTTACGAAATGACATTAGAAATTCATACAAACCTAAAATCCAGTGCTACATGTACGTATTTTCCATTGGCATGTAGGTATCTACTAGATATTTATAATTCATGCATAGAATTATACATCATTAAATGGAGTGGATCAAGAAAGGCGAATCTCTTCATTTTCTATCTTTATCTGTAGGTTTAAAAGAAACAAGTCTTGTATCTTAATCCTAAGTAAGACACAAAGCGGCTTTGTGTCTATTTCACTTTGCATGACGCTATTCCACCAGTAAGTCAGTCTAGGAGCTCAAATCCCAATCTCACAGTAATCTCAAAAGACAAGACAGAGCATCCGTCCAACAAAACTAATAGAGCATCACCCGTTCATTTAAACCGACTCTCTCGACCTTCGACATAAATACAAATACCAACTTATAAACTATACTAAGTAGTATATATTTCTTAGATTCCATCACTCTATACATGCAATCTGAGTGTGCTCAAGCTAAATGGATGTATCACTCTTGTGTCAGAACTAAAATATTATGCCATTCTATTGATATCACTTATTTTACTCTACTACTCTGCAAATAAATGCCACCGAAACACATTTATATGCTTTCAGAATTACAATAATACATTTTCATTTCCCATATTCTACCCACAAAACTCATAGACAGAATGTACACCTTGCTCATTCATATCATAACTAAGTTCGTGTATCAATATACAACTATGAATGTGCATTAGAACCTGAAGAAATGTTTACATGTGCCAGGTGGATGAGTCCCTCTATAACTCTTCATATCCCTATAACCAGTATCAATTTCAAATATATCTTTATTCTTTATACTTCTATTACTAACACTCATATAATTACATTTTGGTGCACCAAATCTACATACGTACTTCAAACTAGACTCGCAATCCAGTGCGATCTTAAAACTAAAGCAATTGGCCCATTCAAAGTATATTATGCTATCTTTCAAAACCAATGGCAGGATGCGCGATATATCATACAAACAAATGCTCTAATAGTAAGTAGAATAGTATATCAGGGAAAATAAGCAAGAGATGAAGGAAGGTATATTATAGTGAGCTATTTTGTACTGGGTTGTTTGTCTTGTCGGTAGAGAGGAACTGCACTGTAAATTCTGCATTCATTCGTGGCTGCTATGTCGCTGGCTGCAGCTTCATTGAACTATGTGCACAATGGTAGTCTATATGCATTAGATCTATCTATCTGGTGTGAGGTTAAGCTTTTAGCTCTGCTTCGCAATAATTCCTTTCCATTTCTCACCATAATAAAATCTCACATCACAGTGTGCCATATCTTCCCTGGTGTTCCGGGAATAATGATCGCAGGCCATAAAACATTTAGGAGAGCCTTTCCCCCATAAAGATTCACTTTGACTGCTGTCCTCTCCTTCTTCTATCACTTCTACTTCATTGCCTTGCCCTTCTCTCCTCCAGCCAACCATCTACTTTCATAAGTTTCACATCCCGAGCTCTCAAACATATTACTTTTCATCAAACCATATCAGCCTTCCATCATTCCATCAAATAACTCAACATATCCTTACTTAGACACTTACTTAGTATTAATATAAATTAGAATATAGGACAACTGACAAAAGATACTACATAGTTAATGGTCTCTATTTATTATCATTATACTATTTAGCTATGACTATACAAGATCCTCAAGGAAAATTCTTTATTAATACTACACGAAACTAATCTCAGAATTGTTGTGGCACAGCCTACACGGATAGATATAGTAGACACTAATATGCAATACGTTAAGCATCATAACTGAAATTAGAATACATAAACTTTTGCTCATAAAAATAAGAATAATAAAATTGTTTAATGCCCTAATTGATTTCAACTGTTAATAAATATCTGCACAAAGAGTAATGAGAGTAAAGTCATGGTTCTTTAGCCTGATTCGTACATTTATTTCTGTATGGCTAACCCAGTTCCATTCGTCATCCTTTTTATTCACTCATTTCGTGAGCATATAGCCAAAATGGAACATTGAAAAAGGATTACAAATAGAAACATGGGTAATTTTTGGCTAAATTATGATTTTTAGTTTATTATGATCTTTAAAAAATCTTTGTTTCCTGGCTGGAACCCAATTCCAATAACATCTCAACTGAAAAAGACTTTGAAGATTAGTCAAGCTCGAACAGTGAACAGTAACTGTCCTTGAGATGAGTCTCGCTTAGAAAAACGAGTTAAAAATTTATGAAACTTCATAAATATTAGAGCTCTAAAATTAACACGACATAAATAAATACAACTGTGGCTTACAAAGAAAACCTTCCTTCCCAATCTCTGTGTATTTTCGCATACAGATTATTCAGTACATTACAGTTAGTACAGAGAGGACAGCAAAAATGAAAAAACTCATCTCTCGTCTGCCAGTCAAGTCAACTGAAGTCAGTCAGTCAGTTCAGCTCTGTTTTCTTGACGGGGTTTAATTTTTTATAGCCCTTTGAAACCACAACAGATTCATCGTGAGTTGAACTGAACTGAGCTCAACTGAACGGAACAGTCATCTCATGCGAACAGATAGAAAAACAGGAGAGAGCTAACAACCGGCTAAAGAGGGGAAATGACATAAGAGCGAATGGCAAGAAAAGGCTCAGCAATCGTTGGAACTTCATAATAATGCAATCAAACGGCAATAGACCTGAACATTCTGTTCCAAAGAAAACCTAAAGCAAAGGGACAGCACACAGTCAATAAAGTGCGAATTACCAAGAGGATAGTTTTATTCTTTACACTCCCATATACATTACATCCCCACAGACACGTCTCTCTCTCTCTGTCTCTACAATCAAGTCACCCAAACCTATTATACAAACACTAAAGCCCATTACACATAGTCAGTCCCTGGATATATTCACTGGCAAGGAAAAAAATAAGAGGACAATGATGAAAATTAGGAGAGGATGGCAAAATGTCTTTGCTAGCACATAGAAGATAGGATCTCTCAGTTAGAGAGAGAGAGTATAAAACTGAGTCATATATACGGTTCATAGCGTGGACACATACGGAATATAATATTATGCGGGACGTTAACTAACTAAGTGACTAAGGGCAATAGAGCACAAGTACCTACCCAGGAAAACAGTCAACTGGATTGTGAGTTGAGATAGATAGATACATACATAGTCTAGAGCCATGAACCAATAAGTTCTTTCACTGAGAGTGAGTGAGTGAGTGAGTGAGCTCAGTTCGAGCTCGAGAGAATGAAAATAGGTGCTATTATTATATGGAGCCGTCTTTGCCTCTTTCTCTCTCACTTATATCGTCCAGAGAGTTAGAAATAAATGGCAATCGTTCCCAGGGAACAAGATCTCCTCCTCAATGGGTAATTTCACAGTAATGGAATACAGCGGGGATTGAATTTTCTACTCTAATTGGCTCTGTCAGTCAAACAAATCGCTTTGCGCTGCCTCCACCAGCCAATGCAATGCAATGTCATGTAATGTAATGTACTGTAATGCCCCGCTACTTACTACAATAGAATCACTATATCTCTACTCAAGTGGGTATTTCTCCATGAGGTATTAAGACTGTCTCTTCTCTTGTCTTTACTACGCCGAGCCTTTTGTCTCCCGTTAAACAACTCCCGACTTAACTGTATATACAAATGCACAAATACTACACAACACAAGACGCTCCTCTTCTGACTCTAAACTTTCTACACTACAGATACTACTCTAGTAGACTATACGTCGTATATATGATCATAGAATACGTAGAAAATATTCTTGAGGAAGACGACAGAAAATTACTAGCGACACAAGACGCAGTGCAAGAGATGAGCCTTTGTGATGAGAATGTGTGACTGTGAGGAAGAAGAAGACGAGAGAGTCCTGGAATGAAGGAGCAGTCCTCCTAGCTAAATAAGATAGCTACGTCTTATAGGAGTGCAAAAAAGAGATGTTGAATTGAATCCACCATTCTCTTGCCATTTACTGTTGGAACACTCACTGACTCGAACTTAACTTGGTCCATCACACTTAAAATAGTTATTACCATCAAATTCCTTTCTAACTTTCTTCTTTCACACAATGCGCACACATTTACATTTTCCAGCAGCTCATCCTCGCTTCTCTGCTCATTAATTGAGGGGAACGCATGTTGTTCACCTATATCTCTCCCTTCCTATCTCTCCCTATAGCCTCCCGGCAAATTAACTTCACTCTTGAATACTTGTGTATCTCTCAATCTGAAAAAGATGCCGTGCAATTGCAAATTATCTAGTAGCTATGCATTTGCACTATTGTCTACCTAATTGTCCTCACGCCAGATAGAAAGACAAGAAAGTCGCATTCTCCGAGGCACTGAACTGAATTACATGTGCAATATTAGGTACATTCTATTCTAGAGAGGACATGACAGATAGTTTCACCCGTTCCACTATTCCCTCACTCACAAAAGAATCCTTACCTTCTTCCTTCATAAATAAAACAACTAAAACTGAATGAACATCATAAAATAAACCTCAACTGGTAATTCATTTTCTAAACTACAATTCAACGAAACGGATCAGAGCACAAGGCTCAATCTAAACAGACGTACAGATTCCCCGAATTGAATCCAGTCTCTCCAGGGATTTTAATCAGTCAGTCGAGCGAAAACTCAGCTTCCAGCTAACAAAATCCCAATCTCTTCTACTTCTCTCTCACTAGAAATACATTAGGACTGCGAAGAGCCCACTTTCTCTTTTGACATTATAAAACTTTTCCTGTTGTTTGAAAACCTCTGCATTAGTTACTATCTGGCTGGACTACTGTGTGTGTAGTAAATATATTAACAGTGCATAACAGGTTTACTATAAAATCATCCTATTACACTCAACCGTGGTCCACAAATTCTCTAGAGAGGATTAGCTTGAATGGATCAACTTCAATATATGGTAGTGCTATACCTCTCGAATGATAATGGCAAAAATCACCCGGGAGTGAGTGAGTGAGACTCTTTTCCAAAGCGTATGTTTATTATTACAACCATCGCCTATATCATCTTATCAATACACAGTTCACACTGATTCAATCTGATGTATATTTAATTAGCCAAGTGTAAAGAATATACATAACACTCTAATTCAATAACCAATCCCTTGCTACCACTTATCAAATGTCATCACCATACTAATAGCTAACCAAATAATCGCCCACTACATTCTCGTCTTGTCCCATTTCGTTTTCCACCCATGATCTATTATTATATCAATTCCCAACAAAGATCTAATGTCCCTCTGTATGTAAACACACAATAATAGAGTAGTGTGAACCGTTAGCTTCAATTTTACAGCTAGATTTGTTAAATAAACCTCGTAAAAACCAAATGAGCAAAAAGTCTAATAAAGACCAGTCCCGTAACAGTAATATTATCAGACTATAACTTCATCTTTTCAAACGCGTCCCATTTCCAGACATCCGCTCTACGTTTTTTGCATTCCTCTTCCAACATAGTCCTCCTAACCGTGTTTACAGCCCAATGAAAAAATTTCAACCGTTACTTGCATGCCCAGACAATGTTTAATGTGCATTGAATTTCTTTGGAGCTGGAATTGATGTTGATATAGGTAGGTCCTCACTAAATATAAAATATCGTGTTATATCTTCCACTAATTGTTAGGTAAGTAAATAAGTCTAGGCTCTATTAAGTTTTGAATGTGGGTGTTCTCTTTCTTTCCCTTATCCTTATGCCGTGACATGCGAATTCTCCAGAAGCAACTCCCTCAACATTACAGTTTGAGTAAAAGAAAATCTTTAGGTACTTGGGTATATAGAAATAGTACATGTAGAGAAAAAAAGCAAATAACGAATTTGTATAGAAAGTGAGACTTGGTTATTTTCGAGGATCTGTCCGGTTCGTTAATATAGCTAAGGTAGAAGATGTATTTTCAAAGAGACCATTAAGGTCTCGTATCACAATGAACATTTCAACTAGGGAGCCAGACATAGGGCATAGCAATGAGATATTTATATGCAAGGCAGTTGAATGTATGCGCGTATGTGTAAGTAGCGTTAACTAAAGTGAGTATATCTCCAAGAGCAGCTGTCTTGTGTTTTTCTCATGTCCTTGGCCCAACCATCAACCAATCAACCAAAAACAGTGGAAAAACTTCATCTACAGCTCAAAGCAGCGAGATAAAAGTAAGATCGTCGTGAAGGAACCTTCCTACATTACATTCTACTACCAGACTCCTTCTTCCTTACACATTAACTATGCATTACAAAGCATTGTTGACTTGAGTTGCTCTATCATTGATAGACTTGTCCGGTCTGCTCTGCCTGGTGGGACTGAACTGGACTTAACTAACACTTGAGTAGCTTATTTGTTACAGACATTAGTTTCGAGGCAGATATGCATTCATTTTATTCAGCGTCGGGAAATAGGGATGGAGAGAAGCGAAACAACAAACAACCTTCCAATTTTCGTATTCCTACGGGACGAAAGAGTTAG
The DNA here is from genome assembly GCA_019776505.1 of Tomocerus nigrus. Taxonomy (NCBI): domain Eukaryota; kingdom Metazoa; phylum Arthropoda; class Collembola; order Entomobryomorpha; family Tomoceridae; genus Tomocerus; species Tomocerus nigrus. Next base: position 21,439 of record JABASI010000129.1, on the reverse strand, counting down.
CCGGACAGGCGGTGACCAGGTGCTTTTAAATCCTAAATTCATTCCATTACAATACCTTTTCCAATAGAAGTGCTCCACGGTCGAAAAGAAAACTGAAAACAAGTACTTGTTCCAAGGAGGTTACATAGATCAACCAACCATTCCTTACAACGAATGTATCGTTAGCTATTCTTTTCTTCCTTGTACCTCATACATGCTATACACGCACTCACTCTCTGATCTATTGCTAAAGATCTACTCACCATTTCTGTATCATTTCGCTCGACTACAATACAAACAATCGAATTGAATCCTTATTTCCACAAGACGCTCGCTTGCTCGGATACAAGTGACGCTACAAGTTCCGAAACCAGTATATGAACGTACGCAGAAAATAAGAAACTCGTTTTCCATTTCCAGCGGCAGCTTCTGCTCCCTTCTGTCTCTCTCGTGTGATTTCCTTAGCCATAGCACCAACTACCAGTGCAAAATGTGATAGGCATATCAATGAAAACCTTAAGTTAACATATTAATGACGAAACTCAGTTTGATGCGATGAGATATCCAGTTGCATTTAATATTTATCTCTCGACTAGTCACATTATTTGCAGCTCGGCGCATGCAACTGAATAGAAAACGGCTAAGAAAATCATTAAATCCCTATGATACTATTCTCTCGACGATAAACAATAGACACAATAGCAAAGGAATGATATTGCTTTAATAGCCAAGATAGAAAAGCTATTATTTTATTTCACTGAGCATTGAACTGGACTGGAGGATCTAGCTAAGTGGATTACTACCTGACTACTTATACCAAGACTACTGTAGCTCTAATTGCACCCGTCAAAATAGAACCAATTGGACAACCATCGACATTCCTCGCTTCTGTTCCTCTTTTCATCATCATCACCATCTAATCACAACGCAGCGCAGGCACACAATTAAATCCGTATGTGGAACTTCTTTATCTTTAGCACATTATACATTTTCCAACTGTTTTCTTCTCTGCAACTTTTTCTATTGTGTCATCGAAATTAAAGAATCCTGCCCATACTCGGCACACGAACGCCCATTCAAACCCCCTAGCACGTACACAAGGGACATTGTTTTCTCTCCAATCGAATACCATTCAAAACGCCTTCAAGTGTCAAATCTTTCCTGATTAATACAATGCTCTTCTATATTCACAATCCGATAGGATCCTATATTCTGTATTCTAGTATACACATTCAGAGATAAATAATATAACAGTAAACAGCTTAATAATTTCCTCCGCCAGAAATGCATTTACAGTTTGGAGTTGTATAGGGAAGTAAATCCATTTCACTCTAGTGGGGTTTATCCCAAGTACTACTTATGTGTATCTACTTAAGTGTCCTATCTATATCTATACCTTTGGATAGGATAAATTGAAAACTCGACAAGTCGTCAGTCGTCTTGTCATGACACGGTCCGTCGGAGCAGCAGAACAGAGAATCAAGTAACGAAATTCGGTTCGTTTTAATTCAGCTCACTTTGGGGATTGGACCCTAGGAGATGTAGTAGAAGCTAACCCTCGTCGGAAAACAACCCTATTTCTACTATGATCTAACGGAACATAATAACAAGAGCAAAACTGATTTTCATTACTTGATATTGTTATAAGCTCTAATAGGCTGTACTAATAGAATCGTATTATGAAATCTGAACAAACTCATTCGCTAACAATATTCCTGATCGTAGCAGTGACAATCTACGTTTAGCTCACAAATATGCAATGTCATAATAGTTCATATCATATTTATGTATACTCTCTCTCTCTCTCTCTCACTCTTTCTGTCACTCTTCAAATCCAAATCCATGCAAAAGGAACAGGGAGCTGGGATTTCAACTTCCACCAACTTATTTGTATTCCACCAACAATATAAGTTTGTAGCATTAAGTCACTGTGTGTGTAGCTGTAGAGGAGGATTGTAAGTAGTGCTAGTAGAACTAGCTTTAGCAGGTCACGTATGATTAGGTGTAAAAATACGGGCGTCAGTTGGAAGCATGCATAATCAACTTGGTTGCCTTTCGTTCGCTCTCCATTCTACCACGCACGGCACACCGAAGGATTCAACATCCAGATCCAACCATTGAATTAAAGTTCAGTTCAGCTCTCTAACTAACTCGCTCACTCACTCAGATAGATACAGACACAGAGAGATAGATAGAGAGCATAGTTGAACAACCGAAGAAGGGCTTAGCAGTCCTAGCCACCACGCAATGCCCACCAAGGTCTACATATATGTACATACTGATATGATATTGCCATCATAACGCAAGTATAGGTAGACATCATACCTATGACTACTTATTATTACCAAGCAAAGGCACATCTCCTACTTGCTAACTTGCTACAAACAACCTTCTCGTCCTGTTCTCCAATTCGGCAGATGGTCCATGGAATTGTTCCTTGTTCAACTCTGCTCGAGTCAAGTCAAATCCAAAGTTTACATCACGGTGCATTTCATCTATTGTCCTCATACAATTCTAGCCAATCCTCTACATACACAATCTTCCTACCCCTTCCTTTCTCTAAACCTCTTGCTCTTATTTACTTCACTTCCCATTCCTGTACTGCGTAAACTATTAATTATTTAGCTAAGCGATCAGCAGCATTTCATTCTATTGCATATTAGAATGACATTCATTTAAATCACCTCCTTATAATTTTATTGTATGAAAATAATAATATTATTCCTATCATACCATGCAGGTTTGCTAAAGCATTATAATATTCTGACAGTTTCACTCCAATAAACTGCTTATTACATTTTTATGTTAGTAGTATCAGTTAAAACCCCCCATGATTCAAATCATATCAAATATTGTTATTTTCAAGTTGCGAGATAGGTAACCAATATTGTCAGAAATACGTAATACTAATTCTGACTAACGAGTATTTTCATGTTATGTAACTCTCACTGTCAGTGTGCTTTTGGCACAAAAATAATTTCTAATCAGTATACTACAGATATATTAATCTATTCAACCTGTTCGCTTAGTTTGATAAATTACGAGTAACACTCGAATTTCCCTAATTACCGCGTAGACCCTGGTTATCATTTAAACAAGATAATTAACACCATCAAAAATCTTCAATCTCAACAACTGATTCCTTATCATTTTTAGTCGTATCGTATCATTCAAAGTTAATCCACTGTATAACAGTCAGGCGATATGCTTACAATTTTCATTGCTGTACTGTCAATACTCAAACCATCGATTACCTACTTCACATTTTACACACATTAATATGACTCTGTGTGAGTCATTCTCATACTCATTGACTGGTTCCAACTCAACTGAATGGAAAAACTACTGAAAACATTCCATGGCTTAATACCCCCATTATCTATTATAATATTCTATTTAATAAGTAAATTATGATGTTCATTACGCAATTCCACTTTCAGAAGACGTAAGTAGACTGAGACTAAATTTAGGCCTTCATATAAAACAGTTTTTACTTTTACTCGGGTTTTTTCCCCCATTTCCATTATTTTCAGTAGGTAGTATTGTCTGTAAATCTAAAAGAATGTAGGTACTTGAGTCGGTGCTACTGCAGTATGTATTACATTCTGTAGAGCAACAGCTTTCATATAAAACCGTTTTTACTTTTACTCGGGTTTTTTTCCCCATTTCCATTATTTTCAGTAGGTAGTATATTGTCTGTAAATCTAAAAGAATGTAGGTACTTGAGTCGGTGCTACTGCAGTATGTATTACATTCTGTAGAGCAACAGCAAATAAAAGGTCGTAGAAAATACAGGAGCTTCAGTGAGTAAGATGGGCAAGTTATTTGAACATTTCCCCCTCGTTTCTTAGAACGTAGATTATTAGACGTTGTCAGACGGACATCACATCAACTAAGGCCGGGGAAGGAAGGAAACAGTACTGATCGTGAGTGTAGAGTAGTAATCGACAGGAGATGATAAAATAGCATGTTTGAAAATCGTTAGGAGTTGAAATGATGGGTCAGAGTAAGACTAAGTAACTCTGGCACGGTAAACTATTTTGCTTACTAACTCTGTAAAATATCCTGATAGAGAGAGAGAGAGAGTAAAGTAGCACTGGACAAAACTAGCCCACTGTCAATTCTGAACATTTCTTTTCATAAAAACTGTCAATAGTTAACCAGTAAAAATGCTCGTATCTCCTTTCCGTCCAATCTTGCATAGAAAATTGTTAGATAGGAAAGGAACTAAGGAAAGGTCAGCTTATTGTAAGTGAACATAATAGATATGGCTGCTCTTTTAAGCTCAATATCGTCAGTTTACAAAGTTTGATGAGGATGGATTATTCTTCGTGCTGGCTTAGTTTATTGCAGAAAATAACGCTTTTCCAACATCGATAGAAACTTGCCAAATGTACAGACATTACAACTGACCATGTAACTATTGATAGTGCTTGGCTAGATGTGTATTCAACTAAAAAAGCTTTGATGCCCAGAACACATAAGTACTTTCTCACTTTCTTTCACATTTAGCAATCTATAGTAGTATGGGATCTAGTATTAGTTAATGGTGACTAAGCATCTACAACTAAACTCAAATGGAGATGTTACTCCCATTTCCTTATAGCACACAAGAGAAAAAAGCTGTTTAATTTATAGCACATATACCTTTGTGTGTGTATACCTGTTCTATATTTAATGCATTAGTGGATCTGTATACAGAGAGAAGCTTCCTGACTGACCGTGAGCTAAGCTGCCGAGGTTTTTTTAGAGTCAGAGAAGAAGAGCTATGAGCTAAACAGTTTTTGTGATGACTCTTAATCTTGGAACCAAAACTATTCCCGATCAAAGTCTGCCGTCAGTTGTTCATATTCCCACACTTTGGCTCCTGCCCGAATCACTCTCTACTTTTCTACTTTATACAAATAGGCTTTGAGTACGGGGAAAAAGTAGAGTCGATGAGGGAAAAAGAAAAAGCCTAAACTAGAACAGGGAGATAGCTACTTAGCCACATATTCTTTCTCTTTAGCAATAATGGCAATGTATACACAATAAATATATGATAAGGGTGAGTGATACATACACATTAGACAGAAACTTTGTAGATTGTGATAGTAGGAAAGTTTTTCATGTAATACTCTGCATACACCTACGACTAAACACATACTACTTACTACATATAAACAAAGAGCAATTTTATCGTTCTTATCTGCGCTTTTGTCAGTAAATGGCTGTTTCAACTATATTCCTATATCTAAACGATGCACATATATAAAGAATATCAGAGCTGTATAAAACTGATTTGAGTCCACTCGATGAATTTTGATCCGCACAGGGTGGACTTGACTTGGAATGAGTGAGCCACACGATCAGACTGTGCTCTGTTAATTTCAGTTCAACTTTAATTGAACCCCAACCAAGTTGTACGTATAATATACATAATACATGCACGTATAGTAATGGTAAGACAAACGACAGATTTTATTCCGTCTATGTATTTAAAGAAGACTTGTGCATTAGATTCCAAACTTCATTAATGCATGCATATGAAGCAAGGAAAGTAAATGATCGTCTAGGATAGAGAAAAACAAGTTTACCCTTTGTCATTACGAACAAACAATAAAATAAAAGGACATTGAATAGATTAGCGATTAAAGTTCTTATCGCAATTCTCCTATACATTTATAAAGAACGGATCGATTGGAAAAGGACAGGGAAGACCAAACATGAAATCAAATCAACTCTACTTAGTTGTTTACCTGTCGACTCTGTATCGAGAGACTGTCTGTGTATGTAGCTTCTTTTTATAATATCTATGTTACATAAGTAGTTAGCCAGTATCCTTATCATTTTTCAGTAACTAACCTACCTACGCTTGAGCCATTATAAAAAGTTACGCCACGTACTAAAGTATGTATGTATCCAACAAATCCATCAACATCCAAGTGAACATTAACTGAATGTAACCGAGGCTGTGCTTATGTATGCAACTAACACACAAATAGATGCACTAATCAGAGCTGACATGACATTTATTTTTATTTGCTTTTTACTTCCACTGCTGTGCTTCACTTCATGTCCTTTTGACTCTGACTCTTTTCTAGAATGGAAAGAGGGATTGCTACACTTACATTCATTATAATCGTCAACAGTCACATAATATCTGTGTACGATCACATAATATATGCAGACTAAATTCATAGCAACTCAATAATAACATAATGATATGTTTGTGAAGAGCACGCCAATAGCGATCTATTTAAGTTTGAGTAAAATCTGAAGAACCGATGCGAGGAGATTCAAACATGGGAGAAGGCTGAAACGGGGATTATTTATTTTTACGAAATGTCGTACGTATTACTTGGGTCACTTGAGCCGTAGAATGCGAATATGACTTGGACACATTTAGCAAAATGATATAGTGCAATATCTCCACACTAAAGTTTAGCAGTATTTTCTCAGTGACAGGACACGACTTCAGTATCTACAACTACACAAGTACTTGACTTAAGGGTAAATACTGTTCTGTCGTATGTAGATATCTTCTGGAAATATAGACATGACTACAACGTAGTAATATAGCGTGATAATGTAATGTCTAATGTATGTAACTATCCAATTTAACTCATTCAGTCGATTCAATTCACCACTTAGAACTTATATACACAACTGGAGAACATAAATGTGGAAATAAATGTGAAACATGAACTCCAACTTATCAACTTCAAACTTGTCTCTCTCTCTCTCTCTCTCCTCCATATCCTGGCAAACTTTATAATTTTCCTGCTAAATATTCAATTCAAATGAATGTGCTTTGCCGGCTCATTTCCACTTCTCGCAGAGACGGAATTGGATTTACTGTTTTCTCCTCTCCCTCTTTTTCCTTCTACACATTCTAGTTTCATAGTTCTGCATTTCTGCATACATTTCATGCTTCTCATCTGAATCGGTCGGCTCTTCTTCTGGCTGCCATGCTGCTGACTCGGTGAGAAAGCGTAGTAGTAAGAGCTTGAAGGTGCATTGCTACACATATTCATAAGAGATTTCTACTCTTCACCGCTTACTACATATTTCCATACAGCCGTGTTGTCTGTCGGCTCGGCTTCACTTCGACATTCCACGCTTTGCCAAAAAATTTCCCCTCATAAAAATATTTCATCTTCCACTCAAATCGTACATAAAACATGGAAAATTTGCCCTCGATCCAAATCGAAAACTTCCCTACATCATTTGACTTATTCACTTAGCCTGTCATCTATATTTGTAGAACAGAGAAAAAAATCTGATTGAGCAAAGAGTAAACTACCTATACTTTATAAATCCACTATCGAAGATAGGAAAAGAGAGAGACACTGCTACATCAACCTTCCTACATAAACAGCACATTAAAAATTGCAGAATTACGTGACATTTTTCTTGTTATTTCTCGTTTAGCCCAAACCTCAACGAGATTTACAGTTTCAATTTCGTCATCTCGCATCCAAACCGAACCAAATCATGTCCTTCGTCCATCACACTCACTTATGACTTAATACTCAACTCAGAAAGTGATAAAGATTTTTTGTCAAGTTTACTTTAACTACAAGACAATTCTATCGTGTTTATCTTTACATATCCAAAAGCAATCCTCCTGTCCCAAGAAATTCAATGTAATTCCCTGGCAGGAACTCTATCACTGCTCTTCCACTCTCAAATCCTATCTATCACTCTAGACTATGTGTACATAAAGATTTTTTGAAAAGAACAGATGTTCGCCTTCCAAAAAGCAAAACCTGTTGCACGCGTGCACACGTTCCCTTGCACCCTGTCCTAGTCCTGCTCTCCAATCCATTCCCTCTTCCATTACTTGTCGTGGAGTATATTACATTACAGGCTCTTCTGTCCTCTGCTAACTAACAGAGGTAGCTATAGGTAGCTGTATATTTACTGTCCTTGCTTTGGTTTCCTAATAAATATATACCTAGTGTAGGTAGCTTCATACCTGGCTGAGTTTTTTACATCTACTTATTTAGTATAGCTGCACAAACATCTTCTTCAAACAATTATCATCCAAGTTTTAAAAATCCCTGAGCTAAAAACTATTTTTTAGCATCCAATTTATTCTGTAACTGTTTGTACAGTAAAATCAACAAAGCGCAGGAGTCTCTGAGAAGTTAATACCCCGAATCCATTGTTAAGTCCAATATACACAATCTTGTCCACACGAACTAAGCATTTACCTTCCCTAACTTATTTACCAATTCAACATTCAACTTCAATAATAATGGAAGAGAACATAATAAATGTTACCAAATCCTCATTGTGAGTCTAAGTGGACGAAGATGAGTAATTTAATGTAGCCGTTAGATTTCAAGTTCAACTAACCTGAGAGGCAGCAGCAAAAATAAGATCGAAGGCACTAGCAGCGTCACTCGCTACATTGTACAAGGATTCTTCCGGAAGTAAGCCTGGCATTTTGCTTTGATTGTTTCCAACAGTTGACGTCCCACTTGCTCCTCCGAGACCAATTCCTATGTTTCCACCCAAAATAAGACGAGAGCCACCGGATGCGGTCGTTGTCCTACCACCATTTCCGATTCCACTGCTCTCGATGTTTCCACCACCTCCTCCGCTCAGCAGAATACTGGCACTCTCTGAGTACAAGTCTGACAGAGCTGAGCTCATTGGGGCTGACGGTAGCAACATTTGTGGCTGCATCTGCATCGCAATTGTACTAGCAATCTCAACAGACTTTTTTCTGGAAACAGAAACTCCAGAAACAGATTCCAGTTCACCCTCAATCTAACAATTCCTTAATTTAGCACTAATAACAACCCAACCTAACTCAATTGTGTTCAATATCAACTAAGAAACGAAGAATATCTGCAATCACCTTGCTCATCCACACCACATGCGAACAATCCAACTGGTTTTAAACAGAATTTATGAAATGACATGTTCATCTGAGGATTTTTTCCCACACGATCTGAGATTTTTACACCGTGCACTGTACACACTATTAATTCTTCAATAAATCTTGTAGTCAATTAGATAGAATCAACGCTTTAAGGTATTTAGCAGTTTTCCTAATGCCACTTAGGTATGCTCTTTATCCAGACGTCCAGAGTAAATGTGCATTAAATTCGTAATTCCAGAGGAACAATTTCGACTAGGTAGCAAATGCACGAGGATGAAACGGCGATAATGTAGCAACGTACAGAACTGAAGAAATGATCAGGAGATTTTAGCATGGATACTGAATCGTCTCACTTTTATGAACAATGTTCACAGTCGATCAGACTCTAATTCCTCCAATCAGATCATTCAGCTGTATCAACCGAATTGTTGAAGTAAGAGAGATAATAATACATATATGTATTATATGTAGATAAGTCAACGTAGATTTGTCACCCCTCTCAACTTGTCTCGTCAGTCATAAGCAGGCATTATATGCAATGCACACGAATGAAATCCGCACTGGGTCTGTGGTTCATTATTTATTGATTAGCTATATCGAATTATCAATAACTGTTGTTTACCTTATGGAATAGCATTGAGCTTAACGTGTGGGAGTAGTAGTGCTCTTCTCTAACATTGTCCACGTGATTGCATACAGTATATAATGATAAAGATTGAACAATTAAGTATAGAAATACTATTTAGAACTGATTAGTGTTTGTTACTGCGAAAGTTAGATATAATATACGAAATCGTATCGTAAAAGTGTGATTGCTCAGCAAATTATTCCTATTGCACACGAAGACTACTGATAACTATTAAACTTCCACAAAAACTTGATTATAACACAATAATATTAGATGTGACAGTTTATTAAACTGTTATTGATGTACGCGTGTATGTGTGTGTGTGTGTGTGGGCAGTTGATGAAAATGGTAATGAAATCTGCTTCACCGCAATAGTTAACTAGGTAAACTGGAGGAAGTCTTTGTTGTTGTGTTCCCGAAGCTCTGCCTGGTAGAAATAGTAATACAGATATGTCATGTAGTAGTAGGTAACGTGTTTGAGGAATAGAATAGCGGTAGGAGTAGTAGTAGGAAGGAAATCGTCAGAGAGCTAAGTGTTTTGGTCGGTCGGCCGCTCGCTCGGTGGCTTTCCCTTGTTCAACAACAGGGTTAGGGCTAGAATGCTAGAAGCCAGACTACGTTAACACTAGTTGTATTGTTGTGCACGATACTGTAGTAGATGTACCTATGTATTTTCAGCATTGCTTTAGGTAGTGAGAGAAGACTACGGTTCACTTTCAGTTTTTTCTGTCAGATAGTGAGTTGTAGATTCTACATCAGTGTAGAATTAGGAGCGGAACGGCCTGACGAAAGAGATGAGTTCGAGTAGTAAGGAAAAAGAAGGGACGAAGGACGGTTCGAATAAGTTCAGCTAATGGTAATTCAGTAGCGTTCATGTGTTAACCCCGCAGAATTGCTTTATAGAGTCGAATTCTGTTGTGCTCGACAAGTTGAATACAGAGGGTTGCTTGGTTAGTCGACTAAAGTAAGAGAGACAGAACTCGGATCCGAGCCTAGAAAACAACAAGGCAAGGGAACGTTCGTTATTCACTTCAGTTCAGATTCAGTCAGGCCAAGCTCAGGGGGAGGGTTACAACTTTCAGTCCAAGTACCTACTACTTACCCACTACCTATCCATTTAATACTTCAGACAAACACGAGAGGAAATTCTACAGAATAATATATAGACGACCTCTGTGTATATTTAGGATAGGAAAAGGTACTTCTCTACACACACCACGTTATACTTACATTACATCACACTTAAAACCCGGGACGGGAGAAAGAGGATATGCCATGCCATGCCAGTCCATTTCCATTCGAGGGATGTACACTTGGGGGAATCTTATTTCCAGGGCTCTCTCTCTCTCTCTCTAACTCACTCACACAGTCTCTATTACAATATTAGAGACTAAGGATAAATATGCTCTCTGCATCTCTATCTCTGTTCGACCATCACCATTCATATTACTATTAGTACCACGAAACCGAATCAACTCGGCATCCCTCGTCGAAAATATTTCCTCCAATTCTACAATGTACCACCACAACCTAACTACTAATATGCACAAGAGAGAATATTATAGAAAACCATGAACAGTGCTTATTGCATTGCATGCCATGCTTTTCTTTATATGCCCCACATCATATAATATGCTTTACATGTACGAAATTCAAGTGAAGTGAAGCCAAAAGCTCAACCAGACATGGAGACTCATATCCCCATCATCAGTCAGTCAAGTCACTCGGTCAGAATGATATCCTATAATAGAAACGAACTAAGTAACACCAAGACTAACTTAAAACAAACTTTTATGCATATACATGCAATACTAACTAAAGTATATGCAATAGTTTTAGGAAAGTTACGTACGACGCATATTTGGTGTTTACCAACAATATGCAACGTCCAAATTATATATACGTAGAGGAAATATTACGCAAAGAGTAGGACGTAAGTGTTCGTAAAGGGATAATTCATATGTAATCACACTACTGGCTTGGCATGGCCCAACAAGTCTCCCCACTCCACAACACACACACCATAATAAACCAATATGGAATGGAGCACGCACGACCGAATTGCATTTCCCTTGTGAAGATCATAATACCCGGTTTTCATCATCCCTATCTAGCGTAAAAATGGATTGTGATTTCCTAAAGCGAAACACGATTATCCAACGCTACTATTCTGCATGGTGAACAAAACTGGTCTTTGTCTCGACTCTCACCCTCTTTTTACCTACTTATACATTAGTCGATTTGGGTTAGGACACCTTACCTGCATAATACTCCCAATATTGTCTAACAAAAAAAGCAACGTTTACAATTGACAGACAACTTTTCCTTTTTCATATTATTATTTGCATTTCCTCTGTGTTTGTAGAGAGTAGGAGAGAGAGGAGGGTTTGGGATTGCACTGTCTGTTTCCCGAGTCGGATGTGCCGACAGTTTTTTCTATCTCTCTTCTGACTTGACTCGCAGTTTTTTCTAGGTGGACATGCACTTAAAATTTTCACTGCAGCAGCCAAAAGAGTCGCTCATCTTCACTTTGGCTTTAATCTCATTTTGTTCTTTTAGTTTTCAATGTTTCATTGGATATATATTAGAAACATTATGCGGAGCTTCTTGACTCATTCAGCTAGTGTTAGCAGTTAAGTTTTTAGTTACTAGTTGGGTTCCTTTGCTTTAGTCACTCAGTCTCTCAGCCATCAGCTAAAAATATACATTCCATGGTCTTTACCCATTTTATCCTGACGCTTTTGCTTACGCTTCATAACCTATTACTCTTCAAGAAATCTTTTCTACTACGTCTTCCCCGACTCCTTCACTTCATCCGTCCGTACATTATTTCTTATCCTTTACTTATAACTTGGCATCCATGGCCGATCCATTGCCGACCAACCGACACAAAGTACTACTTCATTTCGAACTCACTACATATACATATTATTCTGCACACATAACAAATAACATGCATTTAGGATATATGTCTCTACTACTAGCATATAATAATATTATCGCCTGCCATAGCAAGGTACATAAGTGTGTAGTAGTGCTATCTATATAACAGTTGATTTGAAGTTTGAGCAAAAAGAGTCAGATGAAACGAAACTGGAGTTCTATACAGAGCCTCACCGTTTCTCGGTTTCGTTTTCTTCCCTCGCTCACTTGTTCCCTTTTACCCGACAAACTTCCAAACACTAGATACGCTCCTCTCGGCAGAAAAAGAGCAGAAAAGAAAATAGAAAGTTCTACTTCCACTCCTGACATGAGTGACATCAAAGAATAAAATAAATGGACCATTCCTACACCTTCATTCACACACTTCCAAAATACATACACCTTCCTCACAAAGTCAGCAAATACTAATGCTAAAGAAACAACTTGCGTACTGCACTTCCTCTCCTTATATGATCATCATCTCCCGTGCATTGACTAACAATAAACTCAGCCAAGTTCACTTTCAATCACATACCATTGACTTTTACTATAACTTCCCTTCTCCTTCCTAATATGTTTTCTAAAACAACAAGAATCACCCCCTGCATACTACGCATAGTGCATGCATTCCACTATTTAATGCTGGATAACTGGGGATGTGGTTTCCTTGCATCATTTGTATTACCATGAGGGAATTGGGAATGTGCAACAAACGGAAACTTAGATGTCACGTCAAATCAACATTTAGCCAATTAACTACTGACAAATTATAGCCCATGCTAGATATACGTATCTGTATATAAAAGCATCACAAGATATAGAAATCATGTTTTGGTATCTCATTATTCCCGTGGATAAGGTTTGATAATTTAAATTAATGCGACATACTTTAACGTATGCTAATTTAGCTAATAATGACACAATCGAAAAAAATGTAAGTTTATTATTAATTTGTAAATGGAGGGGGACGAGCCTGAGTTTTATGGTGGACTAGATACATGTACAGAGGCTTTAATGACCTAATTGTATTTCAACAAAGGCATTCTCTCCTAATAAGTGCTATAGCGTCCTAGAAAAATATCTGTTGCCATTGATTAAAGGAGAATGCAGAATAATGATGACAATCAATCACATCTTCCCCAATTTTCATTCTCGTAAAGTCAGTTCCTCCATTGAATTTATTGTGTGTTTCACGAGAGTCGAATTTATGTAATGCACAGCTCTCTGCTACTAAATATAGACACATTAGGAGGAGACCCTTATTTTTCACGCGAACAAAAGTGTAGGACAGAAAGGTACGTTTTATACATTGTGAGGAGATAGATAGAGGATGGAATACGTAATGTATCTAATATATTACCATACATTACACTATGACACATCATCATCTCACGTCATGATATTTTGTTGCTTTTGCCTCAACTCTAACCAACACACATTCAACTCATTCACTCACTCTAGCTCACAATCAGTTAGGCAGACAGTCAAAGTGAGAAAGAGAGACAGAGACAGAAGAGAAACGATACGATAGATGAAATAATTTTAGCAGTCAAGTCAAAGTCATACAATGTTACTGTTCCTCGGCGAGATAGATAGTCTATAAGTGTTTATACTATGCAAGTAAGCATATGTAATACGGGAACTCAATACGATGTAATAGGCTGTAATGGAAGTGTAAATGGTAATAATGATGATGGGATCCTAGTTTCATATTGCATCGCATGGTAAAATAAAAATAAAAATAAACTTGACTCAAGTCAAGTCAGTCAAGACAAGTCGACCCCCTAATTCAAATCGACAATGGAATGGAAATGGAAGGATGAAATTTAACTCAGTTCAGTTTAGTCAGTCCGAAATACGAGAGATCCAACAAGAACAGAACAGCACAACACTAATGCTCAGCTCAACTCAAACATCAACAGGCAAAAAAGTAAAAGTAAAGCACGTAGATCTAACTGTACTCCTCTCTCTCTCTCCTACACATCTCCATTATAGCGACTCCCTATATACATACAATGTACATATACACATACATAAAACACTATTTTATGTAAGTGTAAATGATGTATAGCGCATAAGGCCTATGACTACTACTACTACTACTCCACCAGGACTATTAAAACAGTTTAGGTTTCAATTTTTCTCTAGTAATATGCACACTTTACATTCCTAATAACATCCATAGACAAAAAGTATAGAGAGACACATCCTTTGTACGCATTACCCTTATATTTACATGGTTCCGAGAGAGAGCTTAGCTCACAGAAGACCAGACAAGAAAAACAACAGAGAGCTTATGTACTAATACTATAGACAGCGAAAGAGACACAGTCCGAGAGAAATGACGACGATGAGGGTGGGTAATTTTTCACAGACAGGGTAGCTCCGACTTTACTACTAAAGCACTTCTCCTTCGTTTCACATACATATTATATTTCAGTCTTCAGGAGAATCCTCAAACTCATACACATCATAACTAACATTTAAGCAAGGCTAAGAGTGGGCTCAACAGTTGAAAATTGCCTATGTACATAATTCACAATAGAATTTAACATCCAAAATCCAACTTTCGACTGTCTACGCAAAAACAAACATAAATAATAATCGCCCTTACAATGACAGATCTTTCGAAAATGGAATTCCTAGTCATATCATCCTGAACATAAACAAAATGCTATAAATTGATCGTTGGTTAAAATTCGAATGAAGGCATCAAAAATATATATCAGTCGAGAAAACGTAGGAGACAACAGTGAATTTAGTGAATAGAATAGCTTCAGGACTATAGCTGGAATATTGTAATGTCTACTTTTAGTTGATGCAATGCGAGAATTATTCCCTTCCGCTTCTTAGGGACGCGTAGATGCATGAAAAGCATAACATATTTATTTAGTGTAGGTATGCTATGTGTGTACTTTTATTTTATTTTACTTTCAAAACTTTGCTACAAGGAAGATTAGACCTTCGCCGCACTCCTTCGCACGAAAACAAAATAGAAATATAAATCCACCAACATTCACTCACCATAGAAGACTTGAACTAATGCAATGTAATGGAATGGGATGGATGAATGGGGAGATCCAGCAGAAGATCAACCTACATCTATAATATAACTAACACACTTATTCTCTGCGTTAACTACTCCTACTACTTGAACGTTCTAAAAATAAAAGTACACACACACACAAGTTATACGTGTATGGTTGGTAAGTTCGACCCTGCTCTTTCTGTTCTGCTTCATCCCCGAGGGCCCTTTATATCTGTAGGTAGCATTGAAACTGAACCTACCTTATAATCCTTACATGGCACACAATAATAATAATGACCCTTTGAAAAATCCCTAGAAATTAAGGGTCTACCTCCGCATCCTCTTTGCATTTCGCTTCCTCTTTCTCTTTGCTTTTGTTACGCCGGGGGTGGCAGTGGCAGCATCCCTGGACTGGACTAACCATCAGAAAAGGAAGACTCCTCACATGTCCTCATCCACAAGGTAACTTTACACATCACTATATTTAACACTTAATAATATTTCCCTGTATAAGATTTTCTGTCTCGGGCATTGCATCAAGTACAATGAACCGTATACATCGTTACATTGCTAGTAGCATCTCATCTCATACTTAGAATAAAGAGAGATATAGCAAAGCAACGAATTCAATTCATTTCTATTTCCATTCAACTTATATCTGAGAGCTGTATAAATAGATACTTTCAATAGAGCACTACCTACAGTTTTCATGATCTAATGTAATGTTTCTTTTCCTTCACTACCTCACGTAAACTTTTTATACAGTCACAGAATGCATACACATTGCATTGTAATTCATGTCGTTGACTATGAGCTACTGCGTACGACCTATTGTTCATTTTTATTCATATGGACACTAGTAAAGTTCTACCTCCCTCTTCTTTCTACCTACAATAGCGCACACTACGAATCTAAAATTCAATACAGGGTCATCTACAACTTATTTCCACCTGTGATCTAGTATCACACTTTCAGGAATAATGAAACAATCCATTATTATCCATTTCTAAAAGATTTCCCGGAAAATAGTGCGGCCAAAGAACTAATGTTGGTCTTTTTCAGTGGTTAGATAATATTTTACAACCCCTGTATGTGTACATCACGGTTGAACGTTCAATCTAAAAGTGCAGTAGGTAAACGGCAATTGAATGAGATGAAATTGAAAAAGTCCTACCGATGATAGGTAAAAGAAGGTAAGATTCAGTCAAGCGTTACGGACGTACGACGTCTGTCCCTCGTACTAGAATTAATGTGTATCTACAGAAAATCGTTGTGGATTCTACCTACTGGAACCTTAATCAGATAGACAGGCACTTGTTTCTAGTGAGCATTGAGTAGTAGGGGTAGGTAGTTTATTTGTGTTTCACTTTTCCTTGCCGTCATCATCTAAAATAGCCCAAGTTCCCCAAAACCAAAATCTGTTCAGTTTACCTTATTATTTCGGTTAGGAAAGGTGTGCACGAGTTTTGAGTGCACTATTACAGTGAGTAAACAGCTAAAGAAACAAGTTGTGCAAGTAACGGGGATTTAAAAAATCCGATCGGGACTAACAACTGCTTTAGCTTAGTTTTATAATATTAGTAGGAGCGAGCGCTAAAATGTTAACGTTACAATCAACAACTGAAAGATGCAACAGCCGGTACGCGGCGGTGGTGGTGGATGATATGATAACCTAGCAGAGCAATGGAAGAAGAAGGCAAGGAGCAGGCAGGACCACTTATGACTTGACTAAATCCCAGAGGAATACCTAATGCCGAGTCAAACTACTTACATTACGTTCTAAACATCATTCCTTAAGTCCACCAGATCCTCATCCTCCCAGTTCCACATTAGAGCCAGCCAGAGAAGCAAACCACCTCCTCATCTTTTTTCATCGTGAGCTTAGAGTTTGAAAGAGACTGATTACGAGTTCACTGCCTTCTCTGTTAAACGCAACCGAACCGAAAATCATAAAGCCGATACTCTCCCTTGTCTTGCTTACATTAAGGAGGACTACGACCATGTACAATGCAATACAATGCGCCCATTAACCAAAATGAAGAATAAGAAGGACTCTACTAATCCAGTTCACAGTCAGACTAAACTAACTAACTACCTAAATGAAATCGACTGCTATGTAAGCATCTTAGTTGTTCAACATATGATGTGGATTTTCTGTATGCACTTTCAAAGCATTACGAGATGTAGACAAAGCCACCCTCTTACTTAACTCTCTACAGCAAACTACTATAAACCAGAGAGAAGTGAAACAACAGAGCTAACACAACCTACCTATATATACCTATAGCTACTCTTATTAGTCAGCATCGCTCTTGTCTCTTCTAATCTTCCTTTGCTGTTTGCTCTGGCCTTCTTCTCATATTACTATTAGCCCTGTTACGCCATAGCCATCCCAACCCAACCAAACTAAATCATGCCGAGTGCTATAGGAAAACGAAACCACCTCATGATGACTTTAAACATTGTAAGTTGAAAGTTGCCTTTAACCATCATGTTTCAGCCTCCTACTCGTCTTTCTTAATTTCAACATTCTAACCGCTAACATTTACTCTCAAATAAATATCACGTCACAGCACACACTGCCCGTCCACACACGCGTATCCTCCATTTATCTATCTAATTCACTTTTAGTTCTAATATTTCAAGTTTATTCTTACTATAATAAACGCTGCAATCAGCTTACTATTTATTAAAACTACATTAATAAGTTGTTTACTCAGAATCCACACACACATACATGCACAAATAAATTCATTTGACTATGCTAACAAATACGTAAACTGAAACACAGAATAGTTTATTACTACTCTGCGGATCTCTTGGACAGCCTCTGTTGTAACAAACTTAACTATGTAGCATAGGTAATATGTATTTATTACACTACTCTATCGACAAGTCGAACACACTAAAGAATTAATTATGGATATTGCTTCTTGTTTTTCTCTTATAATAATGTAGCGTTCTAAATAATGATAATAATGGATACCGTAAGGGCTAAATTGTGAGATGCGAAAGTTGTGTCAATAGTAGTAGACTATTTATTTGTAAGTCAGCACAACTTTAGAGAAGCAAGAGCTTTTAATTCTGTATCTAATTATTTTAAGTCCACTTAACCTAGAGTTCACTATGTAGATTTAATTAACTATCAGTAAATAACAAGAATCGCCTTCATAGCATACTATAGCACATGCATATGGTCATTATAGTATGTAGCAAATGAGTATGAATAACTATTGTTTTTGTCTTACCTAGATCAAAACGTGTTTAAATGCTAATGTCTAATATCCAGCAATTAAAGTTTGAACCAGTGCTACCGTCTTCAACAGG
The DNA here is from genome assembly GCA_019776505.1 of Tomocerus nigrus. NCBI lineage: Eukaryota > Metazoa > Arthropoda > Collembola > Entomobryomorpha > Tomoceridae > Tomocerus > Tomocerus nigrus. The sequence goes on along the minus strand of JABASI010000129.1, from coordinate 2,680 downwards.
TGACTTAAAATCATGTTACCTGCACATTAAATAGGTAATAGAAAATATAACTTGAAAATTAAATAGTGGTAGAAATGATTCTACTTTGACATTTACGGTGTGTGAGAGTGTGTATATTTTATGAATGTTGAGGAAAATCATTACATGGATATAACAGTCAGTTAGTTATTAGTCATTGAAAAAGTACTTGTCTTGTCATTGACAAATCCCTCCCATTCCATATTCATGGATCGTGATATAATCGATGTACACTGTACTACTGTCTACTAAAGTATTTACTTAAGGTAGTAAAGTCCTACTAATATTATTACACTACCATCATCATTCTAAATTATATCTGTTCAGCTATGTAAATGCTTATTTACACAATAGAAATAAACTTGCATATAGAGACTAATGTATTTACATGATATCTTTTAGTGTCTGTGTGCTTGTGCCTATATAGTAAATAGGTAAGTGGAAGCTGGAAAGAAGGAGAGCTATCTCTGTACATGGTGTAGGTAGGTATAATATTATGTAGTAATGGAGTGAGTAGTGATGATACGGGTCGTACTTCGTACGTGTGCTCAACAGACAGTCCACAACAGGAGATCAACTTAATATTCCTCCCGACAATAAGCGTACTTATTCTATGCAGCGTATAGCATCCTACACTCATAAATCCTCGTTAAAGCTGATTGAATTTTTTCTTTCTTCCTATAAAGGATAAATATTTCAGTCCTTACATACATTCGAAGTAAAGGTAAGAGAGGGCTATTACCTGAGTAAGTATACTATAGCTGACGACAATGCATAATGAATAGTTGTAAGCTGGATTGCATATAAAGGGTTGGCTTATTTCCACTCAGCATCAACATGATCATAGTTTCAGATATGATATTATAAGTACTTTGTGTGTCATAATGCTTTAACGCACATTTACATAGAAATAAGTTACGATTACTTTTACCTCATGCCCATTAGCATACAACGACCAATAAAAAAGAGTTCCCCCTCAACCAATACGCTTCGAAACTGTAAGTAAGTAGATTTTCTGCCTTAGTCAAAGGACATGGCACGAACGGACAATTCTTTGTAAAAAAAGAATAGTGCATTGTGTAACTACTTGTAGCTCTAATATAATGTAGGAACATAATTTAGCATTTAAGAGGACATTAGGCCGAGGAGAGTTAGTTACTTACTTATCTGAGTTAGTTTGAACAGCAAATACAAACAAAGACACGAAACTCTTCTCTACTTGATTTATTTAAACATGAAGAGGAAACTAATGCAGAATGACCGGAGTAAGCTAAAGGGTTCAGGAAAAAATATATCGTAGTAGATGAAACGATGCATGTCTGATAATGGTAGAGTTTTAGATTGGGATAAGGATAGGAGCTGCAAGTTACTCCAGCGTATCTGACTCAATGTGCCTATGTAGTAGTATGTACACAAGAACACATAATAATCAGTGAGTGAGAGACAGAGAGAGGCTGATGGGATGAAAATGTATTTAGTGAAGAAGAGAAAGAGCCTGAAGTGGAGTCGTCTCGTCTCCATGAGAAAAATAGAAACGAAACCAGGCAGGTAGGTTGAAGTTAGAGATAGTATACTCATCCCCGATAGTAACTACAAGTAGATAATAGCTCAAGATATCTGATATAATGTGAGGGTGAGGTAAATGGATAAAGTAGAAGGTAGAAAAGGTAACCACATATAAAGGTAGCTAACATCGTTATAACTCTCAAATGGAAATAAGGTAACAAAATGAAGTAAAACCTAAAGTCCTACCTTGCACTCTCATTGTATACCTCAACTTTGACTAAATGCACTAAAAGCTTTTATATTCTTATATTATTATAGTTAGCTATAGGAGTAGTGTATATGAATGCAGGGAGATAATATAATATCTTTAGTGAGTTACATGACATAGCTAAAGTGAGCTGGGTAATATAAAAGTGTAGTAGTCAGCGAGTCGCGTGGCTTGTCGAATGCCAAACCTCTGCCACTAGCCAGACCAGACGAGAAGAGAGCCAGGCCAGGCCAGGGCAGCTCACAAGTTCACTATACCTACATACTTCATTTCATCTCACTCGTGAAACACCTGCCGCACGAACCAGCCGAAGAAACAGACGAGAAAAAAATTGGTTTTCTAGCATCACATCGCATAACCAAATGTTGGTTGCATTCAATCCGACTCTATATACTTCACTACACTTACACACACACACATACACACTTATTTAGTAGTAGTTTACATATAGAGAAGAAGTAGAAGTATTCCAGAGCAATAAAGCCGTCGCGTATAGAGCGCCACACTCTCCTAGAGTAACAAGGAACAAAGCTTTGTAGCTTCACTTATTTAACTTAGTTCACTATCACCTTGCATCACTTCATTTCATCTCCGTGTACATATATCTACATAGACACGATACTAATACTAACTGGCTCACTTGCTTTCCTGAGCTTGCCCCGCTCTCAGTTGACTCGACTTGATTCAACCTACCTGAGTAAGAAACAACCATCAATCCCTTCGTTTTCCCTTAAAAAATCAACCTCGTCTCTTCACGCAAATCTACCTGTTCCAACTTTGGCTCTGTCTTACCACCTTCCGTCCATCAGTGTCAGTCAGCCTAACCAAACCACTGATACGATACATACATTCCTCAGGCAGAATAGTGTTATTGGCCGTATGCTCTGA
>JABASI010000128.1:0-54801 GCA_019776505.1 Tomocerus nigrus | reverse complement strand
ATAAAAAGATGAGTTTTCTATATATCTCCCAAATTCTGAAAAATAGGTGTTTTTTCTCCTCCGTCCGTAGTACGGGTAAAATACTAGTACTACTGGACTACAAGTACTAGCCATTGACCCGTACTACGGACGGAGAAATTAATGAACACATCCATTGATGATTATCCACACATAAGTATATATATGTATATCCTATATATATATATATGAAATGTATATCCTTACGAGCAAAATAAATGACCAGATTGGTCATACCTGGCTTTATTTCATTGCGAATTAAGCAACGGTGATATCAGCCGTCAACCTTGCTAGTTCAATGGAATTCCGCAAACTATGTGGTTTCATAGTGTTAATTTTAATTAAAATGTGAATTATAATCCAACCGAGGACCATGTCGGCTGATTTTACTGTTGCCATTAAAAATGTGTACAGGCTAATATCAAAGGGCGAGTTTTACTGTTACGGCTGGTCGTTCGTTTAAATAAACACAATTTTGCTCGTAAGCCACATCGACTTTTAAGCCGTAAGTTTCTAGCGGCCAATAATTTTATAATTTTTTATTTATTTATTACCAGTACCAGTTTTTCTCTTTTTCGGAGATGAACAGCAAAAGTACTTAAAACCACCAACAGGTTGACTGTTATTAGTTTTAGTATGACATGATTGCTTAAATAAGATTCTTGGAACTTCCGATCCACATGCGGCTTTGTAATTGTCTGTATTTGTTTTTGTAAAGCAGAGAGACCACGAACATTTAGCACCCGATAAAGATCCCTTTAAGAAGTCTGTCATTACGGTAAACAGCAGAAAATATATGAATGATTCGGGTAGAAAACTTAATCTTTAAGCCACATTTCCCCAATAACGATGTTCTCAAGTTGTAATTACTTTGCATAATTCAGTAGTAATATTCGTTCAGAGATCACGATTTTCACAAAAGAACCAGCAATACCAAAGGTGAGTCCCTTGAAAATGCACTAGTTGATACCTTAGGATTTAAACGATTGTAATTGAAATGCAGAACTTTTAACCACTACAATGGTTAGTTTGCACATTTTCCTAGCCCGGATACTAGTTTACTATGCTCAATCACTTTAGATGCTGCGAAAAATAGCTAACGGGTAGGAGGTTGCAATAAAAATAGTTTCCAAAGCGGGAATGACCGACCATGCTTTATTTAAGCACCCCCAGAAATGTGAAACGTGTGTTCCAGAAGAGCCATATTATAATGCGTTGAATTCTGATCGAAAAAGAAGAAAAGCAAAAATAATTGGTATAGATACACCCCCTCCAAATGTTTAAAAAGGCATTTTACATGTTCTACAAGGCTAACAGAAAAGCGAACTCCAGGACAATGTAGCCAGCGCACCTGGGGCGTAAGCGCTTCGAATTTGGTGTCACCCTGGACGAGGCACTTTTTTTAATATGGGACGGTAATGGAGCCCGAAAAATTTATGACGTGCGGGACCCTAAGGAAATGAACAAGAATCTGTATCAAACAAAAGAAAAGATGGACAAGCACTTTGTGGTTGTGGGTGCTGTGTCAGGCCGTGGAGGGTTACCTTTGATTAGAGTTCCCATAATTGTGAAAAATAATTCGAAGTACTTTATGGCGAAAGTGCTGAAACCGTTATTGGAAGTCGAAGTGCCGAAATTGTATGGGAACGATACCAATAAAGTTTTCATGCATCAAAATGCGGCTTTGTCCCATACTGCTAGGAATACACAGCTATATCCTGCAAACTTGGGGTTGGAAACGGGAATAACTCCTATCACAGACAAAGGGATACCTGTGAAGTCACCGGATGCTAGTCCCTTGGATTTTTACGGGTTCGATAATTTATAAAACGATTTTTCAGACGGAAGGCCACAACTAATGGAAGGGCTCTGGAAACTGCTGCATGAGGAGTGAAATCAAATCACGCCTCAAAAATGTTAACTCGTGTTTGATTCATAGAAACAAAAACTTCGGGGAATATCAAAAATATATGGAGAACACGTAGAAAATTCGAAATTCATCTATAACCGCCACCTTACCTTCTGAATCTTAAGGTATCAACTAGTGCATTTTCAAGGGACTCACCTTTGGTAATATTGTGAACTCTGCCAATGTACGCGTATTCACCTATTTACATTTATAAAAAGTAAATGTAGAATATGAAAACATGATTAGATAGTTGTAGCTTACCGGCAACCCCACAATAGGTACCCCAATTGAACACAAGGCCCTTTTTATTTGTACAACTTTCTCCTGCAGCTAGGAGAGCAGTTACGAAGGCGCAAATTACTATAATGTTTTTCATTTTTTATCGTATTGAGAAAAATATCCTAACTTATATAGAAAATGGAGACACCTAGTAAGAAAACTTACATCGGTACCAAGAATTAAATTGCTGTAATAATAAACTTCGAAAAATGACGTAGATTATGCGATGCCTACTCGAAAGTAATAGTGACAACAATGAAGGGAATACAGTGTTGATGCAACGGTTTTCTGAACTAAATAAATATGGGAACCATCTCGATTAACGAGTTTACCTATATAGTACATACATCTCGATCATTAGTTACATAACATACCAAAGTATTAAGTGTGCAATGTTTTTTGCGAGAAAATATCTATAAATAATTACATAACAGTTTTATTTCAAGTGCACTTATCGCATTCAAACGTAGTTATCAAAGTAAAACTAAGTGTTACATAACTATTCAGGAATATCACGAATACTATTTATATGTTTTATGTAAATATGTAATACATAGGTGGTTTTCTCGTGGAATATGAGCACACCTACAATCTTGATGTTTTCAAGTAGAAATAATAAGTCTATTATAATTAGAACGAACTCAGATTGACCTAGAGGACTTGCTTACACAATTCAGTCAGCCTATCAGTGTTCATCATTTTTATGATTTTACGACAAGCCTTTTACTGGAGTTGTTTCCATTTATTTACATAGTCCTTGGTGCATTTGGCGACAAGAGCTCGTGACTCGGTGTATTGAGTTTATCATGCTTTATAATATTATTTACGTAACGCTGCATTAAAAACGTGAAAGCTTCATCAGCAATAATAACAGTGATTGCTTGAAAAATAGGTTTTAATCAGAGCTTTGTACATAAATATTAACATAATATTATATCTACCTATTAACAAATATATAGGTATAGGTATACATTTATTTTCGAGATTTCAATTCTGGTAGTTGAACTTATTGCTCGCAGCTACTAGCTTTGTCAATTTTTGTACTGGTTTATAAATACTGTAAAAATCACTTGCCCAATTGGCTACTGGTAAAAAAAATATATCTTCCTCTCCTCATTTCCTTAGGATATATATTTACATGAATTTTAAAGAGCTATGTAATACTGATCTCCATAATCAATAACGAGGGATGGCATGCACAAAAAATGGTTCAGGTGTGCTTGTCATGCCGGTTCTAGGTTCCACTGTCAACTCTTGATTGTGCAGTATTGATTTTTCTATACTGTATTTTTGCATAAGTGTGGCAAAAAACATGAAAAATGATGCTTTGGCCAATGTTTCCCCAATACAACTTCTCGTCCCTGTAATAATAATATAATACATGTTATGAAGTACGAAGTCTCCAGTTGATCAGAAAATTGTTAATGAATGTCAGATTTAAAACGACAAAAACATACCATGTCCAAAAGGCATAATTTTTTCCTTGTTAATAATTTCCATATTTTCATTCAAGAAGCGTTCAGGACGAAATACTTTAGGATCTCCCCAAGTTCCCTCATCGAAATGAATGCCATGCAAAAGTATGCCAATGGTAGCATTCTAGTAAATTAGTAAACATCATTAATTGGTTGATATTTGATACTAAAAGATTTTATAAACATTTTTCTATAGTCTAATGGTGTGCTGCAGATAGATTAATTATGGGGACATAGATGTATTTACCTTTGGAACAAAATATCCGTTGATATAAGTATCTTCTCTCGCAGATCGACCCGCCATAGGATTAATTGAAGCATAGCGGAGAACTTCTAGTAAGGTAGCTTCTAGATATGGCATTCTGTGTAATGTAAAAATTGATTTTGTTAGAAAATGAGAGCAATTAGCTGAGCAAAGGAAAATTCACAGTATAAAATGTTAAACCTACTTGATTCTATCATCAAGACATGGAAGTCGATCTTGTCCAATTACGGTATCTATTTCATTTTGTACTTTTTGTTTGACTTCTGGATTCATTGCCATGTACAAGAGTCCAAATTCTAGGGCTGCACTGGTGGTATCCGAGGATGTGAAAAACAGATCTACGCACACCATTAATAGTTGCTCCTCTATACGAAGGGAATTCAAAAAAAGTCGAACATATTATATCTTTTTATTCATGTGTTGTAGATATCTAATACATCAACTAACAGCAATTCTAATGTAGGAAACATGAAAATGATACCTGTGAGATGCTGTTGAATGGTTTCATTCTTTTGATTAGGAAAATCAACATCCTTTAGGAACTCATCAAGAAAATCATTTGGGGTATCTTTGTATGTCCCCTTTTCGCGTTTTTCATTCAGAATATCCTGTTAAAAATTAAATAGCGACAATTATAACTTAAGCAGATACAAAATTCCATCGTTAATCCTTCCATTAATCGCATGTAAATGTTGTGTAGATAGATACCTTAAACATTTGTTGCATCTGTTTGTGAACTCTAATTGTTGCATCTTGCTCCGTCAGACCCGGAATGTATCTGAGAAATGGGTAAGCTGACATTGTGGATAAACCAGGTTTATTAGCTTTCACCATATCGTCCATGACTTGCAGAAATTTCCGAAGTGTTGCATCATCGCTTGAAAATCTCACTCCCGAAATCATAGTCCACGTAATGTTCAGTGTCGGAACATGAAATAAATGATGAACTCCAACACAATTTCTGTTTCTGCTTCTGATATTGTCGAAATCATTTAAAAAATGTTGGACTTCAGTCTCTAACGCGGAAGACATTGTTGCTGTTTTTCCAAATCCAAGTTGTCTCAATGTTCTCAAAGTATAGCGACGAATTTCTTTCCAGCTATCTCCGTGTGAGAAAATCAGGCCTTTATATAAATATTATTTTGTAATTGAGACATTTAATATATTATCAGATCATGTAGTACTGATATGATTATAATAATTTGATTGCTAATATTGAGCTAAATTGTATTTACCCAGATTTTTATTGAATGAACGTTCATAAATAAACTTCATGTTAGGCAGACGAGCATCCCACTCTTTGGAAGACAACACTTTCTTTGCTGTCGCAAAATCTTTGATGATTACTGAAAGAAAAATCGCGTGTGTAAATAAATGTGTAAATAAAAGTTAACAAAGAAATATAGGAAAAGCATTCTCACCGAAATCGTTGACCCCTGCTTTAAGTCCGTATATGGGGCCATATGTATTACAAAGGTCTTCAAAAATTTCATAGTTCCTTTTATTAGGATTCATGGCTATTTGAATTGCACTCCCAACAAAAGGGAAGCTTATTGGTCCTGTACAGTTGAGAAAATCAAATTATTTATCTTTCTGCATATTGTGAGCAATATTTTTTCTTCATAAGTGTCCATAAAAATTATGCTTACCGGGTAACTTATTTCCTTTCTTTGGCCTGTGCTCATAAACTGTGTACCAAATCACAAGAGCGATGAAAAAGGAACCACCTATAATAAGTGCAGCAAGCATTTTAAATAAATCACTAATCCTGAAACTGAATATGCTCATTTAATACGAGTTGTCAACAATGCAAATTTGCAACTGAGAAAAATTTTAACCTGTGGTCATTATATAAAGGAACAGCAAAGCGGACCTTGTCCAATTTTCACTCCACCTCAGGTGCCTACTTTACGCAGTAGTTCGTCAATTTACAATTAAATGCAAGTCTTCTGCGTAATGAAATACGTCATAACATCATTAGTCATCTCATCACTATCACTAACTCACTGTAGAGTGTGTAAAAGAACGTCATACTTTGAAGAATACTACAGCCGAAATGTAGGTCAGTTCATGTGGCCACAATACACAGAATACACACTCGCTTTCTAAGTAACATGCAACAATGATATTGCCATTCACTAATGGCAATAAGCATCCATGGTGTAGGTGAATGTTGGGATTTCTTTGAAAGTCCACCAAAATTCTTCTATACATGTTTTCATATGTGAATTTTAAGGTAATACCAAGATGCTCTACCGTTTCCATGTTCAATTACATACTTAAACCACATAATATTGATAAACTGTACATTCACTTTAAACAACTATCAAATGTTTAGGTTTCCGGCTTAATCCGTTATTGGTCTTCCATACGCATACAAACATGTAATATGTAGCGTGAATATTCTGCTCAAAGATTTGCCTACAGTTTTACTTTTACTTAGACATTCTAACAGCCGTTTCTACGAATGTTTGATTGCCTAGTGGACGTAAGTACCTCGCAATGGCTCACGAATCTACGTACGATCAATCACTTTCACGTCTTCGCTTTGCGTAATATGTTTGGTAGTGTGGTGTGTTATGCATCCTGCTTGAGTCGAGTGCACAGATTTTGCACACATGAGAAACTGAATGGTGTAAACTGGTTTTAAAATCTATTTTAGATATTATTATTTGATTTTCTTTCAATTTTCATTGCTAGCATTCTAATGCAAAGGTCAACAAGATTCACAAATCGAAGTTGGTATAAATGATGAGTATATCTAGTACAAGTTAATCTTTACTAAGTTCAAAAGAAATACATAATACCTAGATACATGATAATTAATAATTGAAACTTGAAACTGAAAAACTGTATTTCTAATGCATTTAAGAAATATTTCTTATAATATTCAGTCGCTATTGTGAATGAGAGTGTGCATGAGAGATCATGAACTCTCATGCATTATGTATGAAATAAAAAAATAAATACCACTTTGTCTACTTCTACGTTTTTATCCTTAAAATCCAATCTATTTTCACTCTGTTATCATGTATTATTATTTACCAGTGTAGTTTTATGTAAATGATGAACCAGTTTCTAGAAATGTTTATGCCCTTTTGAATTATGAATATGAAAATGCCTTGGAGTTAAAATAATCTTTGAAAAGTGAAGGAGAGAAAATGGATTTAGACACGGATTTATTCAATATAATATAATTTGTCCTACCACGATACGACACAACTCTCGATTAATAACTGCTGCGCGGAAGCAATTATTAATCTAAATGTCTATACTCTTTAAACTATACAATTTGTCTCTATATCATCATTTATATAGTAAGTATAATAATATATATTTATATATATTCGGAATTTATTGTTATATAATCATCTATGACATATATATTAATATATATTATGTTAGTAATGTATAGTAGGGCATTTGTAAGAGAACAAACAAAGGTTTGCGGTCGACACAGACAGGTTAACATGTTTTGGAAAACGAGCAAAAAGAGTAAAAACTTCTACAGAGGATATTGCTTCATCCCAAAACTCTTGTGAAGAGAAGTACGTAAATAATACAACGTTATATACTTACTGCTACAAATAATGAATGAGCTAAAGATTTAATATTGTAGGTAAATAATACGCATATCATTATGAACGAAATTCTTCCTACTAAACTTTACTAACTTAACCTACAAAATAACCAAGACTAACTTATTTAAACTAAATAAAACTAATAATTCTACAAATACAGCAAGGAAATAATAAATGATAATAATCTAATCTACAAGTAAACTCAAATTACTAAATGAAAAATTAAAATTAAAAGTTTATGACAGATTCCATTATATAATTAAATAAACTCTACCTAAAACTAAGAATGCTTAACCTAGCTCAGTTTGTGAAAATATATTATAGAAAACAAAAGAGGTAAACAAGCAGGAAAACTCAATAAAATAAAACAAAATTAAATAGTTTTCAAAGTACATTTGAACGAACAAGTCAATAACTTAAATATATTATTATTATTTAAGACTGACAATGAGTTAGTTACGTTATCCAAAGGATTTAAGATATCTGATCGAACATTTTATGACTCAACCCAAATTGACATCTTATTCATTTTTAGCAATAAATCCATTAATAGTTGAAGTGCAACTGTGCAACTTAAAATTAAAACTTTCGTATCTAATTCGTATACAGAAATACGCACACGAAAAGAAAATTGGGATATCGTACCACAGATCAGGTCAGGTGTGTGAACAAGCTATTATAATAGATTCTTAATTGCATTTTAAATCTTATTGCTCTATTTACATTTAAGGTTCTTAAAAGTGCAAATTAATATAATGACAAGATAAGACAGATAATTTAAAAGTGAACATACCAAGACCGTAATAATAATGTATTTAATAAATTGCACCTTCAATCAGTTTGGGTTTCTTTTCATGTGTAACTGTTACATATTTAAATTAATACACATTACGTATTGCGAGCTCGCATCTCTTTCTCTCAACTTTTCATTCTTCAATTCTCAGTCAGCTTAGCTCAATCAAATCAACCATCTTTAACTTAACAATTTCTTAATGCTTGCACCTTTGAAATCACTAGTTTCGTTTAGTATCAATCAAACGAGGAGGAAAATTATTTGTAACACCTAAAGATAATATTGCTTTTCGTTATTATTACATACAATCTGACTTTATTAGATTATACATAAGTCATAGAAGTAAAACTGTTCAAATTATTGATGTTTATTGATTGTTGAACAGAAACTTCTATATAGTAGTGCACACTTCCCGATTTCGAATCATGATTATGAGAAAAGAACAGATTTAAATAGAACAATATTAAAAAATCACGTACATCCATATCTCCATGTTGTCTACTTTACAAATCGGCACTAATTTAACTCCAGCGTTTACTCACGAACGACGCAACAATTTAATCAAATCTGTAACAGGAATGGTAACGTTAAAAAATCTCAGTTTTTTGCCCCTTCTTAGGCATTTTCTTCCAGTTGCCAACATTTAATATGTATTCGACTCTGTTACGTTATCATTATGGTACAATTAGTTACACAACATGGTTTTACTATCTATTATATATATTAATCTTCGCTAAACAGTTAAATAACATAACACAACAGTTACATTCATCCGCTCATTTCCGTCAAAAAGACAATTACTTAGTACAACAAACTGTTGATAATTGTGTTCAATATTATTAGGTACTAAAATTACAGTTTAAACTACAACGTACAAATAAATTGACAATCATTTCATTGCTTATACTCTCTCAGGTTCCATATTACGAATATCTCTTGCGAAATTATTTTGTGTTCATTGTCAGTATTGTGAGTTCAGGATCTCGCACCGAATTCGACAATTGGGAAAGTCAACTTCTTAAGGCGAAAACTGAAACTGACACTGTTTAATGTCATTTCAGGTACACATTGGCCCTTGTCTCCATTAATATTTCTAACAGTTATGTAGTTCTTTCTTATCCTTTTACTTCCTGGGTAATTTCGCTGTTTATTATAATAGTAACTATATAATTGTAGTTATTTTTTATAGTAATGCTGCATGAGTTTGTTTCGTGCTCTTACTTAAATTATTACAAGTGCGTACACCGTACACCTCCATCCGTACTACTTACTTACAACTTAGTTCGTTACATATTTCTCTCTATACATCAGTAATGTCTATATAGAAAATAGAAAGGTGTATAGTACACTACTATGTGTATCTACTTATTCTATTTACATCACATTACATCGTAAATATTCATTTTACACGATTAATAATGCATAATACATACATGTGTGTATTTGTAATTTAGGTAAATATATTTTCAACATCTCATCGACACGTTTTAAGCATGTGCAAGTGTAATGAATGGTGGTTTTGTGTCACAAATGTTGTGTAGGCTAGATTAGACTCAAATACCCTTAAGATTTCATCAAAATGTAGCACTTGGATTTGAATTGGATTACATTCCATTGCAATATATGGAGACATTACAAGGAGTTACATTGTTCTTTATAGCTAACATACATATACCTATGCATGTAGTAGTAGCTTACGTATATAGGATTCTCGCGATTTGATTAAATTGACTGATTTAGTCTGTCCCGTTCACTTCACCTCATCAAAGACACTAATCATAAGTTCCCTTTAGTCACATATGCGCTTATAATTGTTACTGTAAATAAGTAATATATATATTATATCGATTTCTCTACAAACTACAATTACTAATACAATGGTACATAAACTGTGATCCGTATTTTTTATAATACTACTAATAAATTCAAGTATAAAAATCAATTGTTATATAATACCTATGATAATAAGTATATTTCGTATTCTAATAAATGATAATAATAATGAACAGATTCCTCTGTCAGTACAACTACTGATACGACAATACAAATATTTATGTCAACTTACGGCTATAGATCGTAAAATTCAAAAATTCATAATATTATTACGGTACATATTATTATACATAAAGAATTAGCAAAAATTCTCAGGATCAGATAACCTCTTCCGAGTATCTGGCGATAATAAAATTATGTAATCTGTAGAACATGTCTAATTAGTAATTAGTTAGTACTGAAGGTTTGACAATACCATCGTTATAATTTATCGTATTAATTACAAGTGTTTAGCCTTGTAACATCATCACTGGCACGTTAGTGCTCAGCACTTACTCCTTTTAAATGACTTGGGTTGTCTTGTAATGGTAATTGTAATAACGAGAATCACTTTTACACTACCAATTACAATTGCTGCCACTTGACTACAATACTTATTTTGGGAAATGCTGAATTTTGGAAACTCTTAAACAGTAGACTGTCCAAATTTCAACATTGTCACATAAAATTATATTTAATGACTAAAAGGCTATAAGGTTATTGATAAATTCTTTGTAGTAGATAATTCAATTTCGAGTTTGAATTTTATACATTTTTGCGCTCCAGTTCCATTTTTTTCGTAGATAACTCAATCGAATTGCTATCACAGGTTTTTCATCCTTCTGCGTTTATATTTGGTCGGGATTTCTTCCACTGTAAAAGTGAGATTGTTCAATCGTGCGGACGTGGACTCAGTATCCAGATGTAAAGGCATATTATTATGATTCCCACGACTATTGGGCAGGACCAGATTAATAGCTTCGTCATTATCCGTCGCCAAGTCTCTGTTAGGAGCGTAGGCACAACTCCCAGTCGTGATCGGTTGATGACGGTACAAAATTGGTGCTGTGGTTTGGTCTATTCTCCGTTTCCTTGATCTGGTCATGATAGGTTCGAATTTAAAAACCGGGATAGGGATAAGAGTGGGCTTCGATAACAGAGGAGGGCAATTCGGCCGAATATTTGACTTGGCGTTTAAACAACTTTTCTTCAGATCGATTTCCATAGATTTGACTGGAGCACAGGGAATTATTGTTGTGGCTGACGCACTAGGAAAAGAAAAAGCGGACGCTGCGTTTGGGGCCGGGATTCTAGGTCGAGACGTGGGCATTAGAGTTGAGGATTGCTTAGGTACTGAGGAAGACAAGACGACATTGGAACTGTTATTATTTTCTTCTGGTAACGAGGATAAATACTCTTGAACACGGGCTTCGCCAAAATTAAAGAAATTTCGACCTTCTTGTTCTGTGGAGCTTCTTTTGGAAAGAGAGGAAGAAGTGAATGATCCTTTGCTTGCATTACAGGACCCTCCTATCATGTCAAGATATAAAAATAATTAGTGAAAATAAAAATAATAGGATGATAATAAGTAATACTATCAATTTGAACGATCGACTTTATTTCAGCGTTCTTTAACTCACATCCGGTACAACATACAAATACATTGTATTAATTTTCCATATTTAAAATTAAGCCAAGTGTATGTATGTCTATCTCTTATCGTAGAAATAAATATTCATACATTTCGTTTCTTGAGACAATAGTCAATTTATTGAGTTTAATGTCGCAGAATAGCCAGAAAATCCAATATCTACACATTTGTAAGATTAAAATTACCTGATGAACCCGAAGAAAAATTACTAGACGAGGAAGAACGGCCGTCAGTTGATTTCTTCAGTTTTCGTCGTTGAGCCAGTCTTGCAGTAGATACATCCTAAAGAAAAATTAATAATCAAATTAATGAACATAATTTATCTATACAAAATAGGTCAGACAATTTGATTTTTCTTATGTAAAATTACTTGGAGTCTGAAGCCTTGTTTATGAGCCAGGTGAAAAGCATTAAGTGTTTGAGTAACGGCATGTTCAGCTCCCCGTTGACTTCTATTAAGGACGCCAGGAGTTGCTAATAGGCCACCCATCCCACCTTCAAGCCAAGGACTATCCAGTAAGTCTTCCATTCTCAGTCGTTTGATGGGATCCACTGTCAGCATCCCTAAAATCATTTTATCCAAAGCTATCAGTAAAATGCTATGAAATGAGGTCAGAGCATTTATTTCCAGACGGAACGAACTTATCATTTGTCAATTCGTACAATAGATTGAATTATATAGCTCCGTATCTGTGCTAAATCCCGTAAGATAAAATATTAAGAATATAATCAAATAAAAATGCACCTTTGGTAATATTTTTGGCTTGAGGAGAGACGTGTTCCCACTCAGGGCCAGTGAGATCAAATTGACCTCCTTTGATTCGGGCCATAATAGCCGCAGCTGAGTCTTCACGACTTCGAGCTTGAAATGGAGCTCTTCCCGACAACATCGTGTACTGGATAAAGCAATGATCATAATTCTTAGAATTTACTTTGCATTTTCACAATAAGTGCCACCATTTCTTAAGTCTTTCGTAATTTATACACAAGGTTATATGCATGAAACGATAAAGAAGCTAAAATATTATTATTATCACTTACGAGAATCACTCCTAAAGACCAGAGATCACAGCTAGCATCATAACCTTGATCGTCTTGACCAAGAGCTTGACGTAGAACTTCAGGAGCTGCATAATGAAGTGTAAAACAAGGTGTTTTCATCGTCTCCTTTTCTGGCTTCAGTCTTGCAAATCCAAAATCAACGATTTTGATTTCAGAATCTTCTCCCGCATCGACGAACAGAAGATTCTAATAAAATAAATTAGGATTAGAAAATTTTCCAACTTCAACAAAGATATTTGCATTGAAATAGGAATGGTTATATTGGAATTCATACTTCCGGTTTAAGATCCCGATGAACAACCCCTTTGGAATGAATGAAATGTACAGCAGCCACCAATTTCCGCATGATTTGACTGGCTTCATCTTCGGTAAAACGCTCTTTACGGCGAATTCTGTCCAGCAGCTCACCACCTCGTAGAAGTTCCAGTACGATATAAGTATGAGCCTAAAAGCAAAGCAATTCAAGTTTATTTACTGTTACAGCGGCATATTTGCCTTGTCTTAGCAGATACAAGAATTAATCGATTTTATTAACCACATTTAATTACCCTATTCAATGTACAGTTACGTAGTTAAAGGTTGAACCACCTTGACCTATGAGTAAAAGGACTAAGAATATTTACCAACGCAAATAATGGAATTAAAATTGACTGCTAAAGTTAACAACAAAAACAAAACAAATCAAGTTTTCATTCTCATAGGATATGCATACATAGTAAGTCAGCTACTGACTATACATGCAGAGGAGTTGCAAATGGGATAATTAAATCTTTTTTGCAATAGGCAACGCAAGATTATCACTACTGCGTATAAGACCTACCTCCTGCTGCATAAATAGAGCATCTGGAAATACCAAGCAGACCACTTTAACTGTTCAACAACTAAAAACAACATGGAAAGCCTGTTCACTACTGGTTTTTACGTAAAGGAATTAGTTCCCTTCTGCAAATGCAACTATTAATCCATGCTTACGGTGTTAATACAAAGTATATGCATTTTATCTAATCAAATCCCATCCGAATAGAACAGTTACAGAGTTACATAAACGCTGTAAGACATTTTGTCCTTCAGATCGGCTATTACTAACCAAAAAAATCCGAACTTGATCATGATTTGGCAACAACTGAACAACTATAAGCTTTCTTCCTCTCATTTCATAATAAGCTACTTCTCTACATAAATTGATAGCGTTGACAATGACTTTTTTCTTCCCTATCTTAACGTACTTATGTAAGTAATCATGCCAAAAATTAACGAAGGATCTATAATATGTCAAATTCGCTTTCTCACCTCATCGTAGAAAACTTGATGAAGTTGGACTATGTTGGGATGTCCCTGGCAAAGACGTAAGAGAGCGATTTCCCTACTAGAGTCGACTTTACGACTAAGAATTTTCACAGCGTATTCCTTTCCAGTTGCCTTTTCTATACAACGACGACACACCGAGAAACTTCCATCGCCCAGTAGTCCGCTGTTAACGTCTACTTCATAGGCATCAAAAAATGGAGAATTCTGGAAAAAACAAATGAATACATTAGAATTTATTGGCAAACAATCAGCTATTTTTACATCCGGTCGATTACTTGGCATTATCACAAAAAGAATAGTCAAAAACAGTCACAAATAATGAATACAGAAGCAACAAAATTTTACGTTTTTTATTCAAACACAAACCACTAAATTTTTTAAACTTAATCACTATCGTTTGACTACGTACAGTATCTCCCTGGTCCATATTTCAATAGAACATATTTAGTTGGAAGTTGGAAACAACAGTAGGAATGGTATCAGTAATTTAAACATAAAAATACGGTTCTGTCAAAAGGAAAATGTTTTCGTAACAATACGATCATTATAATTATGATTTTAAGACAAAGGATTATATGTAGGTATATTTAATAGCAATTAAGATGGGTACGTGGGAAATTTCTCATCTTCTACATTGCATTTACATCATGTAACACTCATTCAATGAATGGTCAGGAAAATATTGTACAGCAGGCAAACTTATGGCATAACTAGATAGGTAGGTACCTACATTTACATGAAAATTTGAAAGCCACAAAAGTAATGAAGGACTTACTGGAATTGGAGAAAATTTTTTAGCGTTGGTAATTTGTGAAGGTCGGAGGATCTCTTCACTCACAACATTATCACTAAAAAGGACGGACGGTGCGACGTATGAGTAACCCTGAAAAGAAATAAGTTAAGTGTCACTTTCCTGTTCATTAAAAAAAGTTTCTAAAGCAATTAAAGACCTTCACCCCGTCACCTCACCTTAAATATTTTGTCGAAATTTGGAGGGACAATGGCAGGTGAATCAGTCGGGGCCATTTTGGTGAATTCGTCTGCAAAATTTGAGGTATCCAGCTCGTCTCGGATTTGCGGAACGAAAGGAGCAGGTATTTTCTTGGTAGCTAACGCAAACCAGTCCAGACCCTGATAATAAGGAAAAAAATAGACAATGCATTAATATATTAAACTCTGTGCAAATAAGCAACTCAATTCCTTACACAACCTAGACCTGGTTAATGGATGGGCAATAACGTTTATATTTTTGCTTATAGCCTTGCCTTATATATTTATTATATCATTTTTCTTCTGCATGTAACGAATTGTGTTTGCAAATACCACCAGCACATGCAAATACGTATATATAACAATAGCAAAATAAAAATAATGCAAACAGAAAGGACAAAGCTATCCTTCCTTTTCGACTCTCTGTAAACGTTACAATCTATTGTCACTGTCATGACATGTGAGCCATCCCCCGCAAATCGATACAAGTCTACTAACTAAACTGACTGGTGAAGAACTCAAATGCGTGATCTGATCATAAAAAGAGATAATTTATACATTTTGTATCAAAGTCATTACATGTCCACGTACATTGCTTAACTATGACAAGGAAAATTGGACATTGCTGACAAAATATAACCACCACCTGACTATTTAGTAAAGCCTTCGCCTTATAAACATAAAGTCGGTGGGAGAAGTCACATAGCTCAAGAATCAAATTAAATAAATATTTTGGGGAATTGGGCATATATTGGTATATTCTCAAATCGAAATTGCAATTAATGGAATAACGAAAGAAGGCATGACTGCTATGAATGAATTATTATCAGATAAATACCTTGAAGAAAGGGTGTGACTTGACTTCTTCAGCGTCTCTAGGTCCGCCTCCCAACCTTTGTCGTGGGTCTTTGATCAAAAGCTTGCAGATGAAGTCCTTGACTGAAGTTGATAACTCATCCGGTATTGGCGGCTCGATTTTCAAGATTCGTCTGTAAATGCAATAGAAATATTCAGTTATTAAAAATTGTCAATTTCAGCTTTATATGCACATAATTTCATTCATTATTATATTAGCATTGTCCCCTAACCACACAATACCCTTAGCTGTGCAACAACGTTGTAAAATGACAAAACCATATTTGAAAATGAACAGTCATTTGACGCATCGTAAAAGCAAAGGACAAAAATGTAAACACAAAAGCAATTAATAAAATAACAATCATTTTCGACCGACAAAAGTATTAAAATACATGATTAACTGCGGATAGCCCAACAAGGAGGCATATTATGTATAAAAGCTCATTTATATGAACGACATTCTTTAAAGACGGAAAATATACAGAAGCAAACGTTGAATATCACTTGATTAGGCTGTCACAGCACAGGGATTTGTGAAATAAAATTTCTAATTTACTCCATAATTTCATTGGAAGTTAGTCCAGACCTTGAGATTTCTTGTTGTGTATTTTTCTCTCCTTCTACTGTAAAAGGGGACGCTCCGGTTAAAAGTTCGTAGGTTAATACTCCAACGCTCCACCAATCTACGGCCTGAAATAAGATAAAACAATGCAATTACTTCAAACATTTATATTGAAATATAGAATTAGATGAAAAATAACGTGTAGCAAGCAAAGAGATTATTTCGCATGAATTTAGGACAATAATTAGACTAATTATAACTCAATCAAATTAAGAAAACAAACCCAAACCATTTGCTTTCGAATTGTACTTTGTATACTTAAGCATGTCTACTTATTTGTATAACTTGCATTTAACGGAAATAATATTTCAATTTCAAGATCAACTGCTTAGTGTGTTTAGTTTGTAACTTGTATCACATAAATTAAATAAATGCAAGTTTTAGAAAATCATGTTAAATCCTAATAACCTAAAGACAATTTCCTACAAATCTTTTGCTAATAGACCGAAACGAAATACACTATATAAATATTTTTGTAAGTCACCGGCATGCGATGCCCTTGGCTAAGCATGGCCGTCTCAAGTACCCTTTTTCCAAAGGAATTCCTATTGAAAGTTTCAATCTCTTTTCAAGTCCCTACTTACTAGAAATCTCCTTACTGTATTTTCGAATAACATGATTATTATCAGTCAACCATAATTAGTAAGCGTACTAATTAATAATGTAGGTATGGACTGCAAAATGTATTTGGCTTCTTAAGCTGCATAATAACATTATAAAGAACCTACCTATGGACGACCGTAAACTTTCTCCAAAAGATCTCTAAAGCCACAGGTACTTAAGCTTATCGTATAATATTATGTTGTGTATGTTGGCTAATATGCTAATTTTAAGTAGAACATTTTGCTAAAAGAAGAAATTGTGATAAAAATGTAATTTTCAAAATGCTACACACCGGTTGAATATCCTAGTTTGAGTAAAGAATTCTGTGAAAATTCGAGAAAATAGTTTAAGATCCGTCACGAAGTAGTGGTGACAGTTCTCTGCGGAAAGTTGGAGGAAAACAACACTTTTCGTCTTTATAAGTGGCTATATTTATACAGTAAAATTGGCTATTTAGAAGGGACAACGTGAAGCATGTATAGGAGAGGAGCTACTTTATATCACAGATCGGAACATGCGTCATTTTGCCGTGCGTTCGTACATCGGTTTATTGTATCTTGCGTCACAGCATCGCATCTCCGCATCTCTCTATTTTCACTATTGTGTAGAAAAGGAGTAAACGAGCTGGTGTGTTTTGTAGAAAATCCCAAAAACATACTAGATAGCTATGATAGCGTAGTGTACCTTTAACATTTCGTGCCACGTAGTTTGATCACGAAATATACTGAAAACTAAGCTTACTAACTTTACTACGTAAAGAAGGAAAATGTAGGAATCGTTCGCAAACAATTCTCTGGAAAACTAGCATTCCCTAAGAAGAGCATTAATAACAAGCTGTGTTCTATCGTCCTAATACTCTTATACTCCTGTTCAATGCTCCTATACGATATTTTATGTACGCGTCTCCTATTTATACACCCTACTCGTATCGAGCATCTATTTTTACCCATTTCAGGGTATTTTTAAACGAATCTTATGTACCCGTCCTATTTTTAGAGCCTTTTGTGTTTCACTACGTGACTACGTACATCGCATACGTAAATGTGATCGATCAACTTGATAGCAATACATAAACAGGAGCTTACTGCAAACACAAGTCATGTTATTACAATATCAATACATAGGTAGTTTTAATTAATTATTTCCTTTCTCCAGAAAAACAATTAGAATATGTAATAAATATGTTATGGATTAGACTATGGCCTAATTTTCCCTTTAGTTTTGCATGCTAAGTAAGTGTAATGTATTTTTAGTCGCTAAAAGGCTAATCAGCTAATGAATTAGCCATATCTCTGCACTCAGCATGCACTAAATATGCCGTAAACGTGTTATGGCTTTTACTTTGCTCCTAGTTGGTAACCAACCAAGTCTTGTATATCAATTAGGTTAGCAAGTTGGCATTCAAAATTCGTTTGCTTCCCTAGAAATTTAGAACACAGCCCAATTCTAGAGATAAGTACCTACTACCTACTACAAACGACATCGTATTGCCCTAGTTTCCTCACATTCCTTTTATAGCCCTTAAAAGTAGCAAAAACATTCCTAATATCATGATAGCACGACATTATCGATGCAGTTTGCATTTTTATGAACTAAAGTTAGTCAATCTAATGTAGTTAATTGTGCATATCCGTAGATTATCCTGTCACTACCATAACTTTTCAAAATTAAAATCTACATCTATTATTGTCCATAACTAGAGCAATATAAAGTTACATGTAGCACAGCATAAACTTCATCTTTACACTAGGGAGAAAGTAAAATAGGTCAAAGTACCTCTGGATCCTAAAGCGTACACAGTATATAGTAAATAGTAAAAATATATAAAAAAGAAAGCAAAAGCAAATAAAAAGTAGTCCAAAATAAAAAAGTGCTTACAATATCGTGACCCGTATTTCCTCCCTTGACCACTTCAGGAGCCATGTACTCAATTGTCCCGCAAAAGGAGTATGTCCGTTGCTCCTAGAAAAAAAGCAATCAGTCATATAAGTAATGAATGGGAATCCGGCTTTGGCTTTACATTTTTCTTTGAAAAGCATTTATTTCCGCTCTAGATTTTAGTTTACATGTGCATAATAGTAAAAGGTGTGATTTTCCAAGTTGCTTTCCCCTGCTTTCTCATTTATTACATTAGCTACATTTCTTCTGCTTTTCTACTGTCGTTTTCATTCATAAAGCATATGCTCACATTCCACGATAGTCTATAGCCTCACTCTTCTCCATTACATCCTTGGACATTAAGAATAGAAAATCTGCTGTCAGGGAAGAAAGGCTGAGTTGCAACTCCTTCCTTACAGTCAGGATAGAGACTCTATTTCATTCCACGAATATTTTAGCTAGCATATTTGGCTCCTAGGAAGAGAATAGAGTCTAGCTTATGTACTTGTGATGTGAACAGTGAATGCATCGCAGTTTTAGGTCATTGCCGATGAATCAGGCAAGAAGCTAGCTGCTAAATCGATGAAAAGGAGCCAAGCCATACTAATGCAATGCAATGCTTACTACTGACTGACTACAAACACATTGTAGTTACTCTAAAACTCTTGCTATATACTATATAGAAATAGATGCATACATATACCTTTATTCACTTCCCATTTACTGTTACACAAATACACATGGGAAAGCAGCGGAAAAGTTTCCCTCTTTTGTACATCTTCACTTACATTGTTTTCATTGTCACTCACACTCGTTTATTTCTATTCTTCTTCTTCTACTACTTACACTCTAATCCACTCACAGTTTATAAGCACATTAATTAACTTCAATATTCAATACTCAGAATAAAAATATTTCCTACAGACTCGGAAAGTTATGCGGACTACCTAAAGAATGACATTGAGGATGCATTTATAATGAGAACTATATGTACCTACAAATGCGGACAATAGAATGCGGAACTGATTTTCAGTAGGAAGTTTTTTGATTCTAAAGAAATCCTTCTTGTAACTAACTATGACTAATACAAAACTTGCAAAAGTTTTTAATACTTGTATTTACCTTTTCATGAGGAAGGAATTCTTTACTAAGGCCAAAATCCGTGAGAACGACGTGACCACTCGAGTCCAGAAGAATGTTCTCCAGCTTTATGTCACGGTATATGATTCCCAACTGAAATGAAAACAAACATATTATTAATTATTATATTCATACATTGTAGGTGTGTTATCATGATGTTCCTGATGTACAAATATTGTAAAGATTGTGTAATGTGTTAAAGTCAATTTCTTATGGTGGAAAGCGTAATGCGTAATTCGAATTCTATTTTTATCTATAACATTTACTCTTTAGGTAAATATTGTGCAAGGAGTAGGTAGGTACTTTATGTTAAGATGCCCCTGGAGCTCCATGTAATAAACACGAGCCTGTCATGAATTCAGAGATCAAGTTGAATGACACATTGACATCAAGAGTTTCGTGATCAAAGTCTTCGTCGTAGGAAATACACTATTTAGCTACCTATGTATATCACACTTACACATTATTATGCATTACAGCAACAAAAATACGTTAGGACGAAAAAGCAACGACGATCTATACACAACCCAATTATCATTTGACATTCTCAAACTGATCGTATTTCCAGATACGAAATAAAACCCTAATACCCATATAGATGCCTGCAAGCACAAATACATTAAATACCTAATAGTATTCTCGGAAAACAGAACTCTCATTCCCCATTCGTTCACGGAACGTTGTGCTCTAAAACGTCGTCGTTTCGAGAAAAGTCAACACGATTCCTCGAATCCAATAGTGGAACATAAAATATTGTATATAAAACGAGGACACTCGTAACGGAATGAGCTCCTATTATACAAATATGCTGAATTGCTGAGTAGGAAATAGAAGCTATATTATTTTCACCTAGGTAGGCATTTTTCTTTTTTATTTCAGAATTATATATACCCTCGCTAATAATGTAATAGTGGCTATGGTTTAATTGCCAGTCCAATAAGACATATAAATACAGATTTTTTACTCGGTAAGTGATAAGGAGGATTCAATGTCAAGGGTCAAGTAATAGTTACGCTGTGACGGCTTAGAACATATCAATTTCCAACATTATGACGTAATACACAGAACTATGAATCCTTTAATCTTAAATCTTTCAAATATTGTTACAAACACTAATCTGTGTCTTAAACTTAAAACGTCAACTTTTTTCAATTTTCAGGGTAAGTCAGTCTACGTGCACGTAATACGTGCGAAATAAGCATAATCCATTCCCATTCGACAATGACGCAAAGGCTTATGAGTTCTGTTAGTTTATTTCAGCAAGCATGGCTTAAAAACGAAAAAGATACTATCAGAAACGGAACTAGAGACAGGAGACAAAATTACAATATTTACGACAATTCTTTTTCTATGAAATGATATTGGATTAAGTTTCAAGTTGATGAGTATAGTATAGCAAAGAGTTGCAAAGACCAAAGGTTAACAGGTCCATTTATACATCTGTGATACAGGAAAACATAAGACTTACGAGATAATATGTGTGCAATGTGAATTGTGGACTACCGATGAATAGTTGTCCACGTTGAAACGAAATATTGTTTGCCACATTATTATCTGCCTTAAGATGAATCATTCGCGAACAAAAAGTTATTTCAAATCATCAGACCAGTAATTAATGTTACGGACATATTTTATATCAACTACCAATTACACATCTTTTACATTTTCTGTATGTAGGGAATAAATAAGTACAATTTGGTTATCTGCAGATATCAATCATGCTATTGCAAGTATTTAGCTATTTTTCTGAATTATATATTGCAAAAGTAATTCAATTGGACGCTATAGCTTAATCGTTGTGATTAAAGAGCAAAATATGAGATACACATTCAGTCAAACCATATGGTTTTGATTTTATAAAGAAGTCCAAGCATTCGTTACATGCGTACATACAAATTATACGCGACTGTCGCAAATAAAACGATTTCTTTATCATTTTTCTCAGTCTGCGTCTGTCTGCCTTTAGCTTGTGCAATTCATTCTGCAGATGACGACATTTTACTTAGTACATAACTAAGAAATTAAAACTTTACACCCGATACGAGTTGATTTTATTTTCTGCGTAGCTTACTGTAACGAAACTTTTTCGATCATCTAAGATTATAATTTATATGCCTAAAGACATACTCCGCTCCGCAGTCACAAAAATATCTTATTACAATAAGTGTAGGATTTACGATGTAAGATTACCAAGTAATAAACACTAAAAACTTAGGCAGTAACAACTACGAACACTATGCACTTAAATTATTTTCAACTGCACAAGAAACTAAGTGAAACGATCTTAAGTAATGAAAGTGTATGCTAGAAATAGCGAAAAGCAACATCATGAAAAAACAAGGCATACGCTGATTCAATCCATTTGCAAACTGTAGCTTTGCTGACATAAACGTTACAAATAAGACACGTACATCATGCCTACAGCGAAGACGAGGGGAAAAAACTCTCAGAAAGATTTTGCTGAATGAGGTTCATTTCAATCATCTTTTGCCTTGTAGAGACTTTCACTTTAAAAAATGAGAAATCGAGTTTAAGTCACAATTACAAAGATCTCCTCTCTCACTATGCAACGAATACCCATCTATACTATACTTATAAATGTTTCATATACCTACACACAATGTACATATTTAACTGTACTATAGTATACAGTTTGAGAATACAAGTGTATTACGTCGGCAAAACTGTGTAAGAACAAGCAAAGAGATATTCCTTCGAAAGAATTCCACAAAGACGTGACAACATAAATTTTAGTAACACAGATAACAATATTTTCAGTTGAAATCTTTTTATTCTCATCTATTCTAAATTCTCTAAAGAGTAAAGAGAGACTCATGTAGTTAACCACTGAACAGTATAAAAGTATCCACGCACAGCTTGAGTACAAGATATTAACAATGCGACACTAAAGGTGAAGGAATCTAACAAGGAGGCGTGGGTTCCCTTATAAAAAACATTACTTCTTTCATTGTCACTTAGCTTTGCCTTAAATAGTGAAGGAAACAATAAAATGCATCATTACAAAGTACAAACTCAATAAACTTCTAAATGACTCTTGAAGCGATTAAAAATTTATTTCTTTGGCAAGAGTCGAGAATACTAAGTCTAGTCCGTTTCAAATACTGATCTATGGCCAAGCATTTTAATTCCGATTTTAGCCTTTGCTACTAAGAACACTAAGAATCAGCTATACAGTCGCGTGTTTTATGCTATGCAATCCTATTCAGTATAAGAGCACTCAAAGTCAGCAGACTCATTTCAGCATTAGATTTAGTAGCGATGATGAGATAATAATCTAATGAAATCCGGATTAATGGCTACAGAAATATTAGTACACGTCTTTATCCAGCAATGCTAAATTCAACTAATTACTCCATTCAGGATATATGTTAGGGATGAATAGGGCTATTGAACCACACTCACTATACATGTGTTTAAAAGAGGAAATAATTCCAGCAGAAATGTCTGTCTATTGCTTTTTGATATGATACAATTCATATCGTTCAAAACGAGAATATAATGCATGCAATCAAAGATCTATAGATTTACGACCTCTACGGATCATGAGTTTATCACCTAACTAATGAGTGCGAAAATACTGACACTCATAAACAACCATTAGTTAAAATGTTTCGTTTAATTTCTCAACAGAATGTTATTTCTAATTACATTTTAATTGCACATATCAAATGTGTATTTATTTAGAGAGTTAAAACAAACAATTTTTACCACTATGTATGGTTATAACTTTAAAATAAACACAGAAATATGGTTAACGAGTAAAAAAAGACTCTGATAAAGACGCAGGATGAGTAAAAGGTGTGTTACTGTTTTTGATTCGGAAATGTGGTTTAACAGAGAGATAATGAAAAAGGAAGAGAAGTTGAACAATGGGAGAATAAATATAGTAATGGATGTAAATGGAGCCGGGAGTATCTTTAGAAGAGTGTCCCATGAATCTGACCTTCAATATTTAAAGGAAGATGAATAGGAAAGGTTGGTGAATAAAGAAAGATTAGCCATTGTCTTGTGTGGTTAGTGCAGTGTATCTGTAACCTTCCACCCCTACAGAAAGTGAGACTCCTGCAAGATTTATTTCCTTTTCCACATAAAGCATATTATGTAAACACACAAGTTGAAATGCATAAAAGCATCTCACTTACTACTCTTAACTTTCATTCCTTTCCAGTTCCATGCCTTTCAAGAGGAAAGAAAAAGGAGAGCCAAAGCCAAGGAAGCAAACAGCCAACCACCCTTTACTTCTTCTTCTTCTTGCACACACTCGAGACTCGGCTCCTAGCTATGCATTTATTTAAAGCATGCATAGGGCTAGATGTACTTTACAGTACGAGAATCCACGAAACACAAGCCCAACTCCTGCACATAAATGCACAGACGAGAAGAGACGGATGTAGTCGAATCAAGTCAAGTCAGTTGTGGTGGTCCGGACCGGAGTGTAAGGATTAAGTAATGAAAAACGCCTTCCTTTTTTCATTTAGGCACGTGGCTGGAATCTACTAAGGTCAATCAACTCATTCAAATTGAAACTTTACAAAATCGACAGAATTTTACTCTTATTCCCCGTTGCACACTATTTACTAACAATAAAAAAAATGTTCTGAATAAATGAATGAATAAATCACCAGCAAAATTAGTTTTCGTCTTGAAAATATTTGTATGTACTACTTTGACAGATTTCTTAAACGCAAGTGACTTCGTTAAATAAGTTAAACTGCTTGAACTAATGTGAGCGCACAAGTTCGCACTAGGAAAAATATATAAGCATCATTAAAAAATCAGCTAAGTACACAAAGATAAATTATTTTACATCTGAGAGTGTTAAGGATCATTAAATCTTGATCATTTCATGATGTCCATGTCCAGCTGCTACCATGCAAAACAACAAACGAAAGGCTTTGCTCTTTTCATTGTATGAATGTCTACTTGCAATCTGTGTGCTTTTGTGTGAGAGCTTAGATGGAATGAAACCGGTTCGGAATATAATGCAGCGCCTAAACATGCTCATACAAAGCCAGGGCCACAAATATTTACACACATAACTAATAACATTTTGTAACGGAGAGAGAAGATAAATATGCAGAAAAAGTTAATAATAGTAAAGCGAGTTGATTTTTTACGCTGAAATTCCTTGGAGTGTGCAGAAGAGCGTTAAATTCCCCATGTGGACCAGAGGAGTTTAGTTTTTAGCAAAAAGAAGAAGAGAGTTAAAGTGAGCATGATATAAGTACTGGCCTATGCTCACGAGACAATAAATGGATGGTGAACGCCTTTGGCATCAGGTAACCACGACTTATGGCAAACGTAAACACGAAATCAACGAACTTCTTGTTTTGAATAACTATGATTCGGCCATAGGATGGAGAACGTTCAAGAACGTTAACTAAAGTAAGTTGATTGAACTTGAACTGCATTCACCGTTCCTTTATCACCTGTCATCACCGTAATCGTAATGATTACCATCGTTATCATTACAATCAGGTTAGTAAACCCAGGAGCACCCGGCGGGAACCTTTATTACCTAATAAACTGACACAAACTACAGCTCTTATCCATGTAAATGACAAAACCAAGTAGTCATAACAGATTCAGATTTCTTTTCGACTGAAATCAGCCAAAATTACCATTTAGAAACAATTTATGCATTTCATTACCTTCTCCCAGCCATTTTATAAGACAAAATTGCAATTGATATACGTAAATCCTATTGCATGCCACAAGGACATTCCTAATCAAAAACCGAAACTGATTTCATATACTAAAACTATAAAAGAACCTACTAATCTTTGATTATCCTCATCAAAGCTAACAAACCAGAACTGGAGTCTCGTGTCATTTGGACTCGAAATAATTGCTCGTGAAATTGCAACTCTTAAAATTAAAATGCACGAGTCAAAATGAATTTTGCATGAAAATGCTTTTCTTCTTTATAGTCTAATTACTACCACATACGGTAAACGTAGCAGTTACGTTATACATTTTTGTTTTAATTACTAACGAGCCCACGTACATAGTACAAAAGGACTCCATAAAACCAATTTCGAGACACAGATAATAAATGTTAAAACCAGACGATAAAAATGCGACTTTCCCTGAACCTTGTCATATATAATATACTTAGCTGACAGTTAACAGTTAAATGCTGCATTGTGTGAGAATGTAGGTAGATATGTGAAAATCTGTGTGTAGTATGCCTAAAAGGTATAGGACACTCTGACAAGCCGAAAAAAGTGCAAATTGTGTAGTAAAGTAAAAGTGTTTCCTATAGCCATAGACACATAATCCATAGAAAATTAAAATATTTGTGATATGATAAAGGCTGCTGCGTAGAATCATTAAATAATTACCATTAAAGTACAGCTAGTCTCTAACTTGTGTCCCGTTCTACTAGCCATGAGGACAACGACACCATATACAAAACAAGTACAAGTGCTTAATCCCATATTTCTATGCATACACTTTATACATGAGCAAAATATATGCATACATATTACTGCGTAGGTACTACTAAATACTAAACAAAACAATTCAAGCTTCAAGTCCAAGTACATACATCATCTCCTATATAATAGATATATAGATTTATATTAACATTTTACTTATACTACTTGCTAAACTATGCCGTTTTGTGTTGTGTATTGAATGTCAAATGAATTGATAAGTTAACTATACATTTAGCTCGCAGGAATTGTATACGAAATTCTCAAGGATATAATATAAGTATGTACTTTATTGTGGTTTCATTTGTAGTCTCTTCCAACTTGTTTGTTCAAAACTACACGCTTTAAATCATTGTTTATAGTAAAGTTGCGTACACTGCAACCGCAGCAGGTACATACAAATAGACTTTAGTACAAGAGTACAAGTAAAACAATTAAACATAGAAGAGGCAACACCCATTTAAAACACCACAGACACACACACAATTCTACTAGGTAATAACAAATGTATATTATTTAAAATTGTTAACCTTGCCATCACTTTTTATCAATCTACAATGAGCCACCTTTTTTCTACACTAAACGATATGATGGGTTGATAAGAAACTGGGAGATATGAATAAGTGTTATAAATAAAACAGTAGAAATGCATAAAACAAGAGTTCCTCTATCAGGGAGGGTTTCAAAATATTATTCACCCAGATGTGCCAGGTAAATAGGCAGAGAAATGACTGTCGAATTCTGGGATTATCTTATCTCATAAAAGTTTTATCATGTCTGACTGATTAGGTACAGATGTAATATTGCCTGTAAATATGGAAGACTATTTTAAATGAAAGTCTGTACGTAAAAAGCTTATAGTAGGATTGAGAGAGAGAGAGAGAGAGAGACAAGGACTCTGTTCTACAAAGAAAGCCATTAAAACCGACAAAAGAGAATTCAATTCCAAAAAAGAAGATGCCGTAAGGGAATAGTTATGCAAGTGCATGTTATCCCGCAATTATTACTAGAACTCAAGTCATCAAACTCTAAGGTACGCCGTAGTGCTACCTCACCGAGACTAAAATATGATGCTTTCGCTGATTGTACGATAAAAGCATGTCCATTCCCATTAGAGTTGGCGGGATACGATTATCCTAGCTCTAGTAACCATATAACATTAAAGCATTGTGGCACGACTTGTCAACTGAACCAAAACTGGTTATCGGGACCACTTCCCAATAATACACGATTAAATAAAAAGCAATACGGTACATAGACTTTAACTAGGTATGTAACCTATCTATAAACTTTCTACATAGATTTCAGAAGACATGTTATATCTCTCTAATGGCACAATTATATATGAACTAACTACATGAATACGTTCCCAAAAAATTCCACACTAAAAGGCAATTAATTAATCCTAGTCCCTATTCGTAACCTGATCACGAATGAAAAATATTTTTGGGGTGTAACGTCCTGGAATCCTTAATAATTCGCACTCTCTTCCTCCTTTTTCTTTTTTAATGAATTCAGATCATCCGTTAACAATGAGCCATATATCAAAAAGACGTGAACTAAGGGAATCACGCATGTTATGCAGTCAATACTATTATTCTACCTAGAAGACAACTATATGCAGTTTGCCACAGACAGATGTACACATCTTGTCTGAGTATAGAAATTCACAACAGAGCATAATATACTACGAGCATGTATTGCTCTAAATATTGTATAACAAATCTCTTGACAAACTCTGAGTCACAGGGTTTAAGGAATGGAGTATGGAGATTCCAAAATTCCTCAGACGTCTCTATATAACTATAGAAGATGGTTCTTGAACAACTACTACCTACTACAGCATTCCTTTTGAATTTGTCAGTTCATTTCCATCATTAGGACGGCACGCCAAAGGAAAATTATTGTGCTAGCTGAACACATATTCGTGTAAAATACAACAACTCTTCTTTTTACTATCAGGACACGGAGAGATACCTTATTTTACTATTTTACAACATCTACTATAGTCTAGTAAATAAATAGAAGTTGAAATTTTGCCCAACAAGTCCTTTGCGTGTATTTTCTAAATACATTGACTCTGGGTGATACTATTTTGAATGTATTTACTTAGTTAGTTCAGGGAAATAAATTGTTAGATGTATCGACAATGAATGTAAGAAGGTTTATAGGATGATGCCGAGATTAAAGGGACGTGTAGCTTGGTTGGCGGAAATAAAAGAGAAAATAGCTATAGGTCTAGTAATTACAGTTAGTGAGTAAACATTAGGGCTGTGTGACGTGATAGATAGTGCAGTGCACCGAGAAAAGTATTATCACTAGGTCAGTCATCTCCATCCCCACCACTTCATTTATCTCCAGGGAAGTTTGCAGTGACACTAGAAATCTCAGCGTGTAGTTATTACACAATAAAATAACATCATCTCGTACAGCTGCGGCGATGAGTGAGCCTAATAGTCTAATCCTAATCTAATGTACTTTATTATACTACTCACACTACTCCCTTGCTCGCCTATCACAACAACAGTGTCCGTCCTCCTATTTTCCACCATGTTCTAAGTATCCGTTCCCAAATTGAACTAGATGCCAGCATGCCTCGCTAAATTACATTATTCTAACACCTTGTGAGACTAAAGCGAAAAGTATAAGCTTACGCGCAAATCCTGCCGAGAAATCTCTTTCCGTTTCTTCCTCCTTTCCTCAAATAAAATCCTTTCTTTATTCTACGGCTACCTACTTAGAGCTGAGTCACTTTTTCTATATTTACTCCGCTAAGCCTACACACTAACTTAATAAATACATAACTATGCACTATGCACCTACGTCTACACACTTATTTAATAACTGTCATTTCATAATCTTCATACATAAAAAACTACTATGGAGTCAAAAGAGAAAGATTACGTTTATTCAGGTCAATTGGCTAGCCTTTCTTTCAACGGTTCAAAAGGCAAGTTAATTCCCCGAGTTTTCAGCTGGATATCATTAGCACAAAAAGAGTAATACATGACTTCCACATTGTCAACCGGCTACCATTGCCCTCAATTTCTACTTCCTTTCCTGATTTTCTATTGTTACCACTTTACCACTACAGAATTTATTTCCAGTCCTATAATTTCATCTATTTTTCAATTTACATCCGCAAAACCAACACAAACTTTTATACTTTCTCTAGAGGACAATTCTGTCGAAGCGTAAATGGGTCACAGCAGTAATTCCCAAATGCTATAAATGACTCAATACATTTGAGACAAATGATATCAAGGCAGATATATGGAAAAAAACTTGTCATCTTATTAATTTCATCCTTTAAGTAATTACTTATCACTAGGCCTTTTGGTAGATATACATAAAATATTATATTATATCAATATGTTAATACTCATAGATTGAAGTGGTCATTGTCATCTGTGGTATAATTTCTTGGGTAGTTTTTGTTAAACAAGATACAAAATCCGTCGTGGCGAGGTCGTGGCAGACACAATTTACGCATTCGTAACAGTAATCGTATTTTGTCAATGAAGAAATTGTAGCCACGATGTCACACATGTCCCCATTATTAAGTACGAAGTCTATAGTCAATTAAGTAGTTCTCAATATCGAATTAGGCAAATGTTTTGTATTTAATCAGTAAGGAATATTTTAAAAGTTTCCAATTAGAGTTGTTAACATTCAATCAACTGAGATATATGATATGACCCAAGAAAACAAGAAGAACCGCATCTTTTGTGTCATTTTCGTATTAACAAACAAATGTAATGGTTAAATTAAGCATTTCAAAGCCACGAAAATCAGTTAACACAATAACAATTATCTTTCAGCAACTATGCAAGCAGATTACATTATCTTCTTGAACTAACTGAAGTGCTGAAGAAAGTTATATAATATTATAATCTACTGTAAGTGGGATGTATCTGCTTTGATGCAGATTCCATCCTTTTATGTCAACATGATTATTATGTTACATCAAGAACAACAAGTCAAAAGAATGAAAAGAATGTAGGCAAAGTCAATGGATGTATTTTTGCTGACAAACTTTCCCTGAACTTGCTATTGCTAAACAATCTTCAGTGTATAGGTAGGTACCTAACTAAAGGCTTTTCAGTATGTAAACATATTTAAAGCAAGTTGCAAGTTGAATGGAAAGAGCCATGAGCAAAGTCACTCACACACAGGTACTTGTTCATTTAGCAATTATTTTCTTATACGATGGAAATCAAAGTGTTATGTTGTTTTGATGGCATTGGACGAGAATATCCAAGGTGAGGACTGCTATCAAGCATTACATCAGCAAAGTTGAATGTGATGTTAATGGTAAATAATTCAGTAATGCATTGTATTCATGTATCAGGTATCATTCTAAGGTTGATCTTACTTTACATATTGATACTGCGTAATTCTTAGAGAAGCAATAGCAAAAGCAACTATCTTAAAATAACGGCACATTCATTCGTGACACTATTTCATGTTTATTAGCAAATATGTAGAGATAATATTTACATGGAAAATCACAGATCAATGTTTGTTGATATTAAGATAAGATGCTTTTAGAGTTCAATGCAATTCTTTAAATTCAGAGTCAATGAAAAAGAATGAATGCCATTATGTTGCAATACGATGGCATCCTTTACATTTCAAAACGATAATTATTATGCGAAATCAATTGATGCCTACGCAAATTAAATGTCTCGAGCTATGTATAGAATTTTGATATCAAAGATACATGTCATGTGGCCATATAAATTCTGCAATGCTAAGGTAAAGATTGTACAAGTCACTTTAACTGTCTATTTGAAAGAGAGAAATAACCTTTACCTTGTCAAATTCTCTAACTTGGTGAGATTAGACATGTAAAGCTGCATGTTTTGTCTATCGGCGTGTATGAATTTTACTATCTCTACGTAGATGATGACATTGAGCTACCTACAAGGAATGATGGTTCAATGCAAAACTTACATCAGCATTTATTACACAGGTACATACATACACAAGCTAAGGATTACTATTGATAGCTACAATGAAAATTATAGAACCACGTAGTAGGTATGTAATCAAAAATGAAAATAGTTCGTCAAGTGTATTAATAAGCACTTTGTGCTATTATATAATAATATTATTATTTACTTGAATCTAATCTGATAAAGAGTAATTTTCCCTAAACATCCTTAATTTATCTCTTGTGAACTAAAATCACTATATCCTATTATTGAGGTTTACATAAGTAGGTACTTTATGTGAATGTGGGCTTATTTCTAATGTTCTCTGCATGTACATTTCAATGAAACAGCAATATACATTAGAGGTAACTCTATAATCAATAGAAAATAAAAACAATGAGAACCAGAAGGAGAGCTGGTTTCATGCTAATCAACAGAGACTACTGCTTGCCTGTCTGCTGTACTTATTTTCAACTTTCCAATGAAATATTATATTTATGTATGCATGCACGACTATTCGTTAACAAATAAAATGAAGAGAAAATAAAAAATCCTAATTTGGAATCTGCAAATACGACTTTTGCATACTACTGTTATTTCATTGGCAAGTTTGACATTGGTTATGGCGAACGAGATTATTACAATACAATAAAATAATAATAATAAGCTCCTGGCTGACCTTATGCAAATGCTCTAGAGCAAGGATGATTTCTCCAATGTAGATTCTCACTTGGGCTTCTGTGAATCGTTCCCTTTGGTATAAATGCGTAAAAAGCTCTCCACCACTCACGTAATCTGTAACAAAAAATAAACCGTTATGAATATTTATCACACATTTTCAAATAGTATTAGAAGAATTATTAGAATAATGAATATAGGTTAAAATTAACGTTAAATATTATATTATCTTAACTCAAT
Organism: Tomocerus nigrus; assembly: GCA_019776505.1. Taxonomy (NCBI): domain Eukaryota; kingdom Metazoa; phylum Arthropoda; class Collembola; order Entomobryomorpha; family Tomoceridae; genus Tomocerus; species Tomocerus nigrus. The sequence goes on along the minus strand of JABASI010000128.1, from coordinate 22,244 downwards.
ATAAATATAATATAACAAATTCATTAGGTAGCTTGGTCTTTATGATGCAAATTATAATGATATTATTTACATTGACTGTTGTGTATGGAAAGTGATGCTATTAGACTGGAATTATATTATTGTGCAAAAAATGCGTAGAAAATATTATGCAAATGAAGAAAATAATTCGTGGAAGAATGAATAAATGACAGCGGTGCAAATATCTATTTAGGCTTTGACATTCTGATAATTATTTAGAAATTAACACTTGATAGTAATAAAATAAATCATCTATGTCATGCAATTGTTATAGGTAGAAGAGACGTAATCTTTAAAAGCCTACACGAGATTTAGTAATAATCATAGTAGGATTTTAGTATTCACTGTGAGAAATGATTTCATATTCATCCTGTGCCAAATAATCAATCGAAGCGAAGGAAGTCAAACGAAGCATATATAGTGGTAACCTCGCAGACGAAATTCTATTAAAAAGTAGAGTAGGTACCGACAGAACTTAATGTACTTTCCCTTGGAAAATCCAATATTGACAGTTACAGATGTATTATAGTAGGTTGTAGGCAATAATAATGCACAGTCCATATAATATGGAAATTTTCATTGATAGAAGCCTCTAACATAACAGCACCATTTAAGAGGTGGGTATACAGATCATTTGATCTGGGCCATTCAAATCAATATACATAATAATGGGAGACAGGACGGCATAAACTAACTTTGCGTCGAGAAACACGACGTGAGCTAAGTTGCAAGTCTATGTGATAACACACTATCGAATCTAACTGTCATTAAAGGCATTCGTTTCCTTCACTATATAGATACATATTTATCTTTTTATTATCGTATATTATGTTGCATAAAATGTTTGTGGCATACAGTCACAGTTGTAGGCACTACACTACAATAAATTCTAATCGACAGGTGCTAAATGATGAGACTAGATTTCTCTTCTCACAAAATTGCTGCCTAATCATCTTATGAATAATTAGAGCTCAATTTTATAAGCACCTTGAATGTGGGAACAATAATCTGTTACATAAATAAATAACCAATTACATTCTAATGACAAAACATTTCTAAGTATTGTACAAGGATCTATCAGTGAATGATATACTTTATTTTTATCTGTACAGGATAAATCCAGAATGTGTACACACACGATTGCCATTTCTTTTCATCTAATAAAACGATAAAATGAATACGGATATCACTTATACGGAGACACCCTTAGAGTCGTTTTGCATGACTGACTTTCAACAGGGGTGGAAAAGTCGAAGAAATCTTTTCCGTAATAAAATGACACCTTAAATAACTATTCTTAGGGATACTTGGCTCCTCTCAGCTAATAAATTAAACAATAGTTGCTGCTTTTACTTTTAAACATATACTAGTCTCTTTATGCTAGAATATATGTTGCTCGAACAATAATACTTAAATTTCATGATCAGATTATTATCTGTTTCTGTATCACCAACCAACCCACAAGTAGTATAAACTATCGAAAGTAGGAAGTGAACTACGGAACCTATTACTATATCTGTGTATTACAATTTTCAATTGCAACAAGGTACTTTCAATGCATTTCAACCGTAAAATACAATTTATAAAAGATTTTCTTCAATCAACAGGAGATAGGAAATCTATCGAACATAAATTTCATGTAAACGTTCCAAATGAAACTGCATTATGGTGGTAGTTTGCCTAACCGCCGCCTCCACTTTCTTACGACACAAGACATGCAACTTACAACTGCAAAACAAGTGCCTTTTCTGTAATGCTCCTAGTGCGAAATCCTTTACTAGACTCTGACTCATTCTTTCGTTTTCCTTTCATTCAGAACTGCTAAGGAATTCACGGGAAATAGCCGTACCTACTCAACTCTTTCCTAGAATCCTGTTCTTTGTGGGATATGTCTACAGGACGGTTCTCTTTAAAACCATTTACCTACAGTTAGCTATAAATTATTAGTTCCTTTCCTTCGCTGTACTTTAGTTATATAAATAGTTTTTATCATCTCAATTACAATCCTGAATGCATCCTTACAGAAATAATTGCAAATAGCACTCGTTTAACTGGAAATGATGATAGAATACAGATTACCATAATATCTTAAGCCAATTATAAAATCTTTTCACCAGAAAAGCTTGAATTACATTCTTAAAACACAGGTGCTACATACGCAAGATGCTCTAATATACATAGCGTAAGTAATATAAAACAATGATTTGGAGAACTAGCAACCTTGTAGATTAATAAGACGAGTAGTATAGGCATAGTTGTTTTAAATGTAGCACCAGCATTTTGCCCAGCTGTTGCTAACTTTGATTGACAGATAGATATGCTCAGCATACAGTCATGCAACATTTTAAGCACACTTGAGAAACCCAAAGTGCAACTTGATTAAATATTCTGACAACATATTGCCAATTACAATCTAAGAAGTGCAACCAAACCAACACTAGATACAAATTCAACTTAGGTTTATGCACTACATAACAAGCGTCTTTTGTGGCGATACCTACTCATATCATCATGACATCATCACAATTCACCAAGTAACATGGAACGAAATCCTCCGGATTTAGTCATCTTTCTGTGAAATATTTCTCTCATTGATTTCTAGAATATGGTTCGAGGACCTCTTTTTGCACACCATACAATTCCTCAGTCAGAACATTTTTTCAAAACATTAATTCGGTAATGTTATTTGCAAATCTTTGTTTATTATTACCGTTTCCCACTATAAAAACAACAAAACAACTCTTTTTAATGGCTAGATTCGGTATAATGATATAAACTCATAAGTAAAATGTTATCTCATAAGTAAAAATAAATTACCTATTATTTTTGCTGACTTATATGACTGCATGTACATAACGTGAATCTAAATCTTTTATAAAGCTAATATATACACAAAATATAAGTAGTCACTGCAATTAGTTAGTAACAATTTTAATGATATAGAAAAAGTCGGGCTCACTCTAAATAAACTAGGAGAGCCCACTAATCTAATTGAGTATACACTACACACAGTCTGTACCAAAATAAAATAGGATGTGTCATGATGATCTCTAAAAATAGAATGACAACTTATTTTTACCCTACTACAAATTCTATTCGTAGCATAGTGCTTACTTGCATCTTTACTCTATGTAGCTCTGTTACCCAATACAAATAGCTATTATAGATTATTTAGGAATTAAATAAATCATTCGTTCATCCGTTCCTTTTGCAATTGGAGAACACAGTAGGCTCCATACAAATATACTACCATTTACTGTATTGACTCTGTCTACAACATACGACGCATTAAAGAAGCAAAAATTATTTGCATTGTGACTTGTGACAACTTGAAAACTGTTCGTTTGTTTGCCAGATTCCATTTTGAAAGGTTAATAATAGGTAACATACAATAGTATATAAGACTTTCATATGCGTTAGACCAAATATATGACAAACAGACCACATTATTAAAGATTTTGCTAATTACCAACCTTTTATAATTATATAACAAAATTATAGTATAAGTTAATATAGATATAGGCAGATAATATACTAATAAGGTAGACATATGGGAAATGTCTTATACAACTGGGAATAGGATTAAGTCAATAATAATGCTTTGTTATGCTTTGGAAGTAATGTAAGTTAAAGGATGATATAGGAAACATAAATATAGTAGCTACTACTGTAAAGGAAGGAAAAAAATTAATGCTATATGCTATTAGCTATAATAATAGTAAGTGTATAGTATTCACAAGTCAGTAAGGCATAAAGCAGAGAATGAGTGAGAATGTAAATAGTGTCTCCTCTCTTCAACTCTCCATTCTCACTCTCATCTCATCCGTATCTTGATCCAAAGAGAAAAAGGAACGCCGTCAGTCACCGCCACCGCCACCACTTGAGTAATTAGGTCAAACCATGACATACAAACCGAAATCCTCTTTCCTGACATGATATTAGCACTTCTGGCGAATATACTAAACTCTCTACTACTGTGATATGCTACTGCTCAGAAAGAACAATTCTACTAGAGAAGAAAAAAGAAACGTTTTTTCAATTGTCTTTGATTATGATTTGTATGCATTGTGCGTTTTTGCGTTAGAAGCGCAATAATATAATCGTCCTGATAAATCCTACAAAAGTCCTTTAGATTCACTCTGTCCCTGATTAACTTTCCATGTTCTTTGACAAAATCAGAAAATATATAGGGAATGGGAATTGGGAAAAGAGAGATATGGCTTTGGTGAATTTTCATTCCATTTGTTTACTCTCTTCTGTGTTTCTGCCTAAGAGTATAAAGTAAAGTTTAGAGTTACTTTGTAGAATGTCTATAGAGATGAGAGAGAGAGTTAATCTTTCTCCTCCGGATATCACGAAGTGTAGAGGCTATACACTGTGACCTTTGAAAAGTGAATGAAAGACGAAATAGATTCCTGCTAATAGGAACGGCACAAAGGAGAGATAAATTAAACAGGTGTTTGCACTTCTTGGTAGTGACTGTCGGTGAGCCACTTGAAAGCAATAATGCTCAAAGCTCTAGATGTTCCTTGTTGTCGCCGATTCCACAAAGCAATCATTTTGTTTGGTTTAGCAAAGAAAGGCATTGCTCATTCCCTCACAACTATTTCATGTGTCATGCTAACAAAAACTTTTCCAATCATAACTCCACAAACGCCTACTTTTTAGTACTTCGGTCAAAATCCATCAAAGTCTCAACAAGTTTTCAGATTTACTCATATTTTCCGCACACTGCATCTTCAAGCTATTTTTCCTAGAAATATTATGACGCCTTGGATTTGCATCTCGAGGAAAAATTATGCGAAAACAAGGAGCCGTCGGGGACACCTTATCTACGTGAGACGATCATCTTCAATTCACTCAGATCACTCCACTAGCCAATAAAATACAGAAATTCTTATTTGATTTACTGCACCGGCTACATGAAAAACTTTGCCTGAGCAATTCCTATACTTCGTGACACAATTGACCTGACTGTAGTTCTGCGCATTTCTTTGATCTACTTTGAAAGTACATCCAAATTCTCATCCCTAAACATCGAAAATCTACCTAAGACCCTTGTAAAAAATACTTACTAAAAAACTAACTAATTTATTGTGCTCAATGAATCAACTACATAACGAGATTAAAAATCTCTATACTGTATGCACCTGTAATTTTTTGTTTTTTTCTTATTCAATTATTTATACAAATGTACCGATTACAAATGTACCGATTACAAATGTACCGATTACAAAAAATATGCATCTCTTAATTTTAGTATGTCCTGTATGAAAAGTAGGTTGCCTGCTTGAATTCGGCTTTTTGAATGACAGTATGCATGAAGATATCCGAAGGCAAGGGCGGAAATCAAATTTTTACCAATTTTGGAATAAGTATAGTGAAAATGAGAATGATGAGTCGACATAACCAAAGTTAAGTGCATAACTAGGGATATAGATCCGAAAGTACAGGGCAAAAAGCTATAAAATCAGGAATATTGGTTATGATAGCGGGTATTTGAGTATCCAGAGATGTCTAGAAGAGTATGAATGTAGGAAATTTCAGAGCAAACAAAACATCAAAGGAAACTTAATAGCAGAAAATGAAAAGGAAGGAAAGAAGATGGTATTTCATTGGATGCTACACGTGGAAACACAATAGAATGCGATTCGGAGCTCTGCTGCCACAAACAGCTAGAGAAGAGGAACCTTGTAGTAGTGAAACAGATACTGCGGCAACATCAATATCAGACAGAAGAGCAAGGCTAGCTAGATCCATGCCTAATAATAAGACTACTAGTCTAAGTATATAGAAAGTCAGACAGAGTAATAGTAGTAGTGAGTGGAATCCCTTAAAGACACACACACATATGATACCTATCCTCCCATACACTTATGTATCTATAAAATGTTTTTTCTCAGTTGATTGTATAGATGTTGAGACGCTTTGGTCCTGACTATTGTTTGTGCTGACTTTTCGGCTCCTACTACACTTTAGTGAGGTTGGGAAGTTGGATATGGAGTGTCCTTTCCGTAAAGAAGGAACTATTCCCTAGTAAATACATTTCCTCACTCCTTCTGCCTACCTAATGTCTAACCCGCTAATATTTAGACTTGGCCAGACAGACAAAACAGAATAGCATAGTAGTGCAAAGCAAACAAGTGAAATATTCCAGACAGAAGATAGAGAAGATTTCACATTCACCACCAGCACACGACACGAACGACTACTACAAAAAGTACACTTCCCTCTCACACTTCCCTCTTTCCTAAGTATAAGTAGCATGTAGTGGGTAGTGGGTAATGTAACGCATCGGAAAACTAAAGTTATTTAACTTCGGTTCCATCTTCCATCATTCTGCTCGACCAGACGTATTAGAGAGTAGAATTTATTTAGCAACTAACGGATCTTAACAACAGTCTAAGACAGACAGACAGATACAAATCTTTAAAATTATTGATACATAACATAACTGTCTATGTATTTTGAATGGGAAAGAGCGAGTTAAATGTTGTGTGTTGTGTCTGTGTACTTGGCATTACAATAGAAAAATCTGCAAATATCAGTAGCAAAACACTTAACTGACATAATGTAGCTTATAGAAAGTCGAGATAATATTTCCCTTCCTCTTTCTGTCCGTAATTGCCTAGAGTAGTAGCAGAGCAGTACAAATACTTGCACACACATTTGCTTTTACATGGACTTGGCCAGACTAAGTAGGATGTAATATTATAGTCAGTGCATTTACTTAAGCATTGCAAATTGCAATGGCAATGTCTATATGCTGTTCACCGGCTTGCTGCTTGCTTGGCGTGACTTGTACAGAAGTACTTGTGCCATTTTGTCTTCTCCTATAATATAATGCTGTACTTTTCTGTGTCCTAGCTCAGCTTTTGCTATACTACTACAAACTACAACGGAACCTAAAAGCAAGTCAACCAACTAACTATTGTAATGTAGGTAAGCTTAAGTATCTATATGCTGTATCTAACAGTATAGTAGTAATGGCTCTCTTCTGTCTCTATTCTGCATAGGATAGGTAATGTCTTATACTAAAGCACTAAACTATAGCACAGGATAGCATAACAGCATCGCATCAGAAAGTGGGTCAGAATTTTGTAACTTTCACACATACAATACTATAACCTACTACTATCACTATAGTATATCATATACCTACTATAGCTATATAAGACAATTTCCCTTCGATTCAATAATGTCTACAACTCTAGTATCTCCATAAAAAATGAACAAATGCGTGCAGTGTAATAATGGGATACGCTATTAACTACTCCACTAGCAGCTATGTAATAATCTATAATGTAATGCATTACTTATTTTTGCCAATATTCAATATCCAAGCTTTGTTTAATACACTTCTAATAACTACCATTATAAAGCGTGTATACAAAGTTAAAGCTCTCTTGTTGTGTGATATGATACCTGCATAATAGATTCTAATATCATTCAACTAAACGCTACCATTTATTACAGTTACACTAGGTTAAACAACATCTACCTATATAGCTGGTTGCCTATCAGTGCCACTACTGTTACACTCATTCAGATAGTATTGATTACCTTTCGTATGCACGTATAACTAAACACATTTATAATGAATCTATTCAATAATATTAATACACTAATTCTATAAGTAATAAATATGCTTTCCTTTTTATGAAAGCACTCACCATACAATCATATGGTTCATTCCAGATCCGAATGCGAAGCTATCTCCTTAGTATATTTTGTTTAGGTACTTATCATATCACACTATACATAGATAACAATATAAAACACTACCATAATAATGATATTCCCTCTGTTCCACCTTAACCATGTACTTGTATTCATATAATGGGCAGCTATGTAATTAAAAGCAATTAACTCAAAATGGTTTCAAGTTTCAGTAAATCAATGTAATGACAAGAACAGCAAACAAATGTAAATATTGAACATTCTAGAACGAACAAGAACAAACTAATCTGAATTGTAAAACAGAAGCTAGCACAATAAAAAGTTAACATACAAGATTTACAGTCGAATTTGCAATAATTGATTTTTCCATGTTTCAACATCAATAATAACAGAGACGGTTGTTACTTACAGCGTACATGTACATATGCCAAAACTAAGAAATGGAATTCAACCTGTCAGTGTTTGCCAATTGATAAGCGAAGTGATAATAGAATTCATGTGGACGTCGGACGTACGTGTACGGCGGAAAGAAAGTCAACAGTCAAAGGCAATGGTAAATGTTGAGTAGGGATAGGTAGCTACCTATATCCTATTAGTTAACATAGTTAAATAATTCATAGGAGTTCAAAAGTTACTTTCCTATCGACTAAAGAGTAGTAGCAATGGCATTAATACTGTACCAAAAGTTTGTTTATGGCAAGCTCACGTAATATGGCAATTAGAGAAGGCTATATCATCATCATCAGTATATATCTCTTGCTAATGTATAACTGTCTGGTGGTAGGAAGGAGTTGTGTCTACGTCTCATCGCCATCCTTTATTACTTACTGTTACTTTGCCATCATCACAAAGTAAAGTAACCCACATGCTCAGTCGTGTCGTGATCATTTCACTTCTACGTATATTATGTCTGTCTGGTCATGATCGTCCTTACAAAAGTTAATCCCTTTTAATACTTTAATAGGAGGCTTCACATTAATTACCCCAAATGAGAATAAACTAATGAATGCTGCGATAATGGAATAAGTATATTAGGATTCATTTCATCCTAACATACTACATAGAATGGCAATGCCGCATTATATTTAGCCATACATACTAGAGTTGGCTAAATATACGGGAAAATTTATTCTCGTAATTAGTGGATAATTTAAGGTATAATTTGATTGAATTAAAATATCTAAAATAGTTAAAATTAGCTCTGTAATATATCAAGGTAGAATGGAAGGAGTACAAGTTAACTGTCTATTTATTCAAAGACCTTCATAAATTATCGCACGACAAATCCAATAACAATATCTACTTTTATGTAATGATAATTAAATCAGACTATTTACTAAGTACAGATTATTTAATGCTTTCTTAAAGATTATATTACATTAGCTAGCCTTGCTCTTGTAATGCTTTATCTTTTTTTCTACTAAGATACAAGAATATAAATATGATATGCCTAATTATAGTAGTAGTGATTCACAACAGTGAAAGTAACTTAAAGGGCTTTATGGCAAGTGGTAGAAGAATCCTTCGAAATGCTCCTACACAAAATTCTGTCTGAATTATGTTCTTTGCAATGAAAATTGGCATAGACTGAATTTGACCATAAATGAAGACAACGTTGTTCACTACGGAGGATAGAAGAAAATTATTCTGCACAGAAACTTAATTGGGATTTGAACAAGACAAGGTAATGGTACAGACATGTGCATTATAAACATAGTAGACGATAACATTTATTATGATAACCATTTTAGCAATTCCCCTTTTCTGATAGCAGACAGAATAATAATTCTTTGGAAATGCATGAAGTCTGCGTAGATGCATTGCATAGGTAGGGAATTCTCGTGAGATAAAACTAGCTTTATCATTTCATTTAAACCTTTACCTCCATTCGTGTGTTAGAAAGATAGCGATAAAGTACGTAAATATTTGGCAGAATGTATTAAGCTATAGATTTAACGGCTTAAAAGATGAGCTTAACTTAAAACGTTCATTTATATCCACGATATACATTGAGCTAGCCACTATTTACAGAAATATCTATATAGAACCGGAAAAGCCTTCAGCAGCACAAAGCCCACATTAGAAACATGTAGAGAAGCTTTGTAAGTATTTATGTGTCTGCTTATAAAAGCTTATGTTTCATCGTGTGACATGTAGCATGTAGCATATAAGTGTATATATAAAGCTGTATCACATATATAAATGCTTTTCTTTCTCACTCCTCCTATCCTACCATGTATTACGGGAAAATTCGAGAATAATAAAATCATATGAAAATATAGGTCACCCAAACATGCACATTCACATAGATTCCGAATCAGCAGCCAATAATACGAAACATTATATAGAAGCAGGAGCAGCGGCACAACTTAATGCCATTTGACATGACATGAAGAAAGCTACATATACTTACACAGTTACACACTTAATCTAGCGCATAGTAAAAAAGGAACAAATGTCTCATGTTAATCACTGTGTACCTTAGCTCTATTTAGTTTTGTCCTCAATTAATTTGTTAATCCAATGTCTAGGTATGTGGGTATGTCGTATGTCTCGAGCCGGTAACGCCAGACGCCGACAAAACACAACAAGGAAAGAAAGCAACGCGGCTTTGAAAAATTAATTTCCATTTTAACGCACGCGAATCCACACTTTCCCTCTTACTCATTTCAACACACAAAAACATAAACACAGTGAAAATGCAACTATAAAGCATGTTCCATTAGTGTAACAAAGAAAATTAAAAGAAAATATAGTGGCAAATCCTAATATATTTAGAATTTTTAAAGTGCCCTATATAAATAGAGAGGATACAGGTTAAGGTAACTTGCTTTTCAAATAAATATCACATGTAGTGACATGTTAGTATTGTAAATAGATTTTGAAACGCACCTTAACATGAACTAGAACAACTGGTAGTGCACTAGTGAACAAAGTAGAGCAATCAAATGACACGGAAAACAAGAAGCGGGAGACAAATCCCCGAGGAAATACATCACTCACGTTCTTGTACATGTAGAATCACATAAAAGGCTATTGCAACGTATTATGGTGTACCATGTACCTATAGTACTACTTATAAGATTCTTTATAAGCAATGCCAAAGTTGAATGGCAGTATAAAGAGAGCAAATAGCTAATATCGGACTTTCGCCCAAACAATAAATTACTACTGGGAACAGAAGAGCTGAGGATTGTTAGAATTAGAATTACTAGGAAGTGAGACAAACCAATCGCTTTTGGATTTCATTAGGACGCGGCTTTTGCCTTTCCCTTATGCTACGATACGACGATTCTCTCTACGCGGAATTAAATCACCTACATTCTATATTCCCAGAATACAAAATAAATAAAGAGAGAGAGAAAAGGAAAGGAGTAGGGCAATGACTACTTTTAATTAAACAAAAGGAAGGATGAAACTAATAAATTAAATTCCCTGTCTATGATGCACATCTTCATATGATAACTTAGGGAAACATCTCGAAACAGACGAACTTGCGAAACTACATTCATTTCCTATTTACACGACGAGTGTTGGCACATAATGGAGATGCTACTTACTACCACTATACTCTATCTACTTAAAAGAAATTTGCTATTTATCCAACAAAAAGAGAAGAAGATTGCCAAATTAGCGTTATGATTGTTGATGATGGGATTATGAGATAATTGCCCTAATGCAAAAATATACACACGTTGAGTATGAGGAAAAGAATTTATTCTCCTGGTGGCTTATTTACATAAATACAAAACTGATATTAAGGCTTCATCTTTAATATCTCTCATCCTTTAATAAAAAGTGCTACAGAGAATAATGAAGCCAAATAGCTTAATTCTGAATAAATCACATCTCATAGCTATAAAGTAAGGATATTTTCCAAAGGAAGGAAAAGAATCGACTGCTATAACAAAGTTTCTAAGCTGCAAAATCGAATTTGGGCAAAGTAGGTCAGCAGCGAGAGTTTCTGTGCCGTCCTAATGCTCTCTTTAGCTATATCTTTAGACAGTTTTCTACGCTTTGCCTTACTAAACCATTTCGTTGGCTCTTCTCTCTCTCTCTTATTTCTTCTCCTGTCTTCTCCTACAAATATTTTTCATCTACTTATATAACGCGAAATGTTGGCTTTATACACTACTGGGCTATGAAGTGCCATTAAATATACTTACACTGCCAAGGTATGCAATTTTGCACATAACAAATATGCACTAGCATTTCACAACCGGTGCATTTACTCCCAATGAATAGCTTAGCAAGATGAATAAACATAAACTAACATAATACAAACTGCCTGGCCATGACTTAATCCATAAAGAGCAAAAAATACCATATAAGTAAGTTAAGTAGAGTTCTCTCTCTATCCCACCATATTATTATTATTTTCATACCTTGTTTGACTATGATATTGCATAAAGCTCCGTCAAACGATTATTCCCATTATATTTGTAGGGAAGTCTTTTGTTACACTTCCCGTCTCACCTTCTGCAGCCATTTATCTACTTTTATATTAATATCACAGCAATTCTAAGCACAATCTAACAAAAAACTACTTTTCACAGTTATCTAACACAAAATAAAATGGAAAAATCAATATCAAATTACAAATACACTCCCCCAAGACTGGTGTACTCGTTTTATGGATATTTATAAGAAGGTAGGCTCGTCCGCTACAATTCAATGGTAACAAGGTACAACTGCCTTGACAGTGACACTCACCATATATCATGTCACAAACTAAGTAAACATTGTAACAGGAGCTAATGGAATTCCTGATCCAGTTAAATGACTTTTTATGCTGTTGATTGATTTTCTAATGGAATTTTATATCATTCCGAAAACAATATACATACACCAGTCTAAAGTGCAAACTAATTAGATCCATGTCAGATTACACAGTCATATTGTGAAGAAAAGTCTTTTTAATCATCGTCTGTAACTAGCTCCTTATTTGCTCATTTCGAAATTATAATTAGGTACTTTATAGTAGCTAACCTATGTAAAGTGTAGAAATTCCCGTTTGGATGAGACTGTAACTAATGTATGCTATGCAATTCAAATTGACTAACTCTATGTACCTACCTAGTCAGGTAGATACAATAAAGCCTTTTAATGGCTTATTTGCTCTGATCCTATACTTTACTCCTATAGATTATAAAATTATTCAATCGTAATAAATGCTAATAAGAACTATAGCTTGAGGGACTAAACACTTATGGGCGAACCTGATCGCCTGAGATCATAAAACTTCTTTAATTACAACTTTATTTCTGTTCATTAGCTTTCTTGCATTCAGGTCGCTTTCAATCCTCAACACGCCAAATGAGTATTCTCAGGGCTTGTGACACTTTTTAGAACAGGCTAAACCAAATCATTGTTATTCCAATAGGATCCTAGACATTATACACAAACTTTTCACTCGCACCGTTACAAATTATTTTTCAAAGCTTACTTAGAAATAATTCAGCCAAAGATGGTAATTAGTGGAGATTTTTTCAATATCAAAACCTTAAAAAAGTTTCACTAGTCCATTTCACATTTCACCATTATTTAAAGCTGTATTGCAACAAAACTGAGGAACACAGAACACCGTCAACCTACCTTTTACTAATTTATCGGAAATTCGGAATATATAAAAATATATTGATAGGTTGACTGTAACCACATAATATACACTTTAAGATTCCCTTTACTGTTTTTTACTGAAATCTAGTCCCAGTCAAAACTCTTATGGAAATCAAATTATTAGCATCAACTCAATCATAAAATGCTTGTTAATATAAAAGTGAAAACGAATCCTCTTTTTAGTGAAAGCAGTAAAGTCCAAAAAACTAGACACAATTCAATAAATGGTCTACAAAACTAGGAATATTTAAATATTTATGTCCTTACAGTTCCATTAAAAGTCATTTGAATACTATAGATTGGAAATGAGGGCTGATAATGTTGTGATTGTTGAATATAGGTATTTAAGATTGAAGATAAGTAGATAATGATAATATATAACAATTCGTGGCCTAAACACACGCACGAACTAATAACAGATTATAATGTAGGCCATGCACCAATCTATCACAACAGTTTGCTAGTGTCACAGCCGTATCAAAATTGAATGCAGGTCAAAGTCAGGACAATTAAGTCTATTAACGCTCCTGCATACTGATGCGACTAGGAATTCCTTAAACCTTCCACAGATAAATACAACTAGACAAGTATGTATGTAGTATAAGTATATGCTAGGAAGAAATTTTTCCAAAAGCACGAACTTGGGACGGAGGAGTATAATGTAATCAGAGTCTTCATTGGAACCCATTAGCATAATTTCTTTCATGGTACTATGTTTATGTGCCACTGGGTACCCTTTGAAGCTTAATCAAACAATTTCTATGTAAATCTAGAAAAAGCAACAGCTAAAGTAGGTAAATCAAAACTTTGTTGTTCATTCATTATTCCTCCTCCCATGTACTTACACAATTTACTACTATTTCGATAATTATCATAGCATAAGAGATGGAGAATAAGTTATAATTTATGTATTACATGCAATCATCACAAGTAAACAGCTCTCATAATAATCCCTATAATATAACTTATTCAAACATAGTCCATTCGCCATTAATTTAGATTAAAAGTAATGAAAATCATACTCAAACCTGATACACAAATCTGATCAAATAATCCTAAGGTATACATGGATCTTTAAAACATCGATTTCCGTGGGCAGGTCATGAATGAAATTAATTACTCACAGAGTAAATACCTGTTCAGGTCGCCCATTGTAAATACAAATATATAAATATATTATTTTCCTACGCAGACCTAAAACAATATGCACCAAAAAATACGGATCATGCATCTATATATTTATAAAATAATTTTAATGTAAAATGATATTATTATGAGATGTGGCGCTATAGACGTATCTGTAATGATACAGTATGCAATCCAATTTGCAATTAGCAATAATTGCTCTTCACCAGTTCTTTAGACTCGTTACTGATTCATGAATGAATCTTTCAAAGCAATATTTTAGGACTTATAACCATTCATACAATGTATATATGATTTCTTTACATAAACAGAATTTTAGATGATATAACTATATATACTTTCGACATATGAAAATAAGTACCTACAGACGCTAGTATGTATGACTCTGATATCGTAACGGAATGAAATGAAAGGAATGAAGGACACTCCTTTAGCACTTTGAATATTTGATGAAGAGATGCCGAAAGTTCCGCTTCTATTCTAAAGGCTCAAAAGAGTTGTATGTTTTGGTTATGTAGGCAAAAGCTCTATATTATATTTCTATTTACTACTCCTACACTTAAGGCATGGTCATAGTTTTTATTGAATTTTTCTCTCTATACATATCCAGCCTTTGTCATAACTGTTGTCGCAGTAAATATTTATAAGCGATCTAATTCTTCATTCCATACATTTATTTCCTCTACCACATGCACATATAAACTACTACTGCATTATTACACTTATTGATAATATCCATATGACTGTACAATATTCAAAAGCATTCAGCAGTTAACTCAGCACGTATAGTAAAATCGGAATCAATGCCATTGCTACTAGCACTAGGCCATATAAAATAACCAGGGCAAACAAGGCAGACATAATAATCATCCACAGATACAAAATTGCTGTATTTTATTGATTATACACTTAGTGTAACACAAGTTACCTGCTAACAAAGTAGAGATGTGTTAATTTCAGTTATGAAAAAGAAAACAAGTGAACATCTGCTCTTTTTTCTATCCCGTCTTAACATTTAATCTTTTTCTCATATAGTTTACAATTTTGAACAATGAAAATTTCATTTAAAACCGAATAGTAACATAGTTTCTCATTTAAAACATGATAAAAAGGTTTAAATCCTTAAAGATTCTATGTAGCAGTAATAATTGTGTTTGAATAGTCATGAGAATTTAAAACGCATTTAGGTATTGGTGAGTGGAGGCAGATGTTTTTATTTGTATACGGTCTCGTCCAGCCAAGTAAACGAAGCTTGGCAAAGAGCAAGCAGGTGAAACATTGAATTGCAAAGAAACATAACACAACACGTACAAGTTTTAACCTTTGGCTTGGCAGGGTGTTGCTAGATGGATTCTATGCTATATAATCCACCAGCCATGTTGTCTTATTGTGAATCACCTTGAAAAGGAGAAAGAGGATAAATAGTGCAATACCAAGAGATAGCTCTAATCTAATACCAACCTCTAATAAGTTCAGATAGAACGCACTATGCTCTTTATAGACAATAATAATATTGCATCTATTATATAAACTATGCATTGCATATACTCACAGAATGAATAATACACAGGTATGTTGATAATAAAGGTTGCACAAGCAGAAGCAAGTAAGTATGAGGACAGATCTGTACTTAGCTCTCTCGCCTTCTCTCTCTCTCTGTGATTCTATAATATACGAGTACCTACACATAGTACACACAGGGAAGTCCCCAATGGTCATTGCGAATGAAACTTGAAAATTGCTTTGTTTCCTTCACTTTTTTCGCCTTGCCCTTTAGCTTTGTTTCCAAAGTTATCCAATGGCAATGACAGGATGAAAATGACCAACAGAGAAAGTGAAATAACTCTCTGTACCCATATAAAACGCAATCCCAACAACAACATGGCCTGACATTAACACAAATATTATTATACTGTACACAAATATGTTACATGCAATCCCCTATAATATTATAGCGTTTCAATTATGTACGAACATTTTATAAATCAACTCGAACAATCCATGGCTAACGCAGAAAATTTTCATTAAAGTTGCACAATAGTCACAAAGGTATGTAAATATTTACTACTACTAATGGAATCTTTTCGGTATCTCTAGATCAACTTGCAATTTGCAAAACAACGACAAGTGCTAATAGCGCCCGAAACAATAATATTTCCATAATGTGGCGCAAACATTAAATAAGGATGAGCTTTGAGGTTATTATACATAATTTTATGTAGTCAATCAGTTATGTTCTGCTATATAACTTAATTTCAGGAAAATTTTCGCTAAATAACACAATTGGTGCAACTTTCAATTCACCTTCTACACAATTTTGTACGCACAACTCTATTGCGTCGCTATGTACATAGAACCTTAGTCCTCTCTCACGCCTTCACGCTAACTTCATTTTACAAAACACTAACGCGTAATAGAATATCCCCATATCCCTACTATCGCACCGTGAATACCAAGGAACTTGACGTTTTGACGCCCGAATCAATTAATTAGCTTTAGAAAATAATATCTGTATTAAAGCAATCAGGTTTGTTTATGTCCTTTTGTGCAACAAAAATTAATACCAAATCGTTTTGTTCTAAGTGATTGCAATATTTTACATTAGGTACCAAATTAGATTATCCTCCTTCGACAAAATAATTGAAAGCTAAGGAGGATAATCTGAAAGTAGTGATGTTTCCAAATAATACATATTATTATTATGTAGATTAAGTAGGTTTGTGCATTTGTTTTGTTTGTATGTGCTAGATTTTAATTGTCTGTTGCATTTCTTTAAATGTACAAATTGCATTTGTGTACTTTGAACCTGATGACCTGCCTTAAATGTCAATATTTGAATGAATTACATCACGGAGGAACAGTGTATATAATAAAATGAGAGACAATTTTGTGCATCCTTTAAAGTATAATTCATACGTGTGTAAAATGTAGTTTTCTACATGAATTTCAGTTAATCTTGCTATTTATTACTTACGTCAATTAAAGTTACTACACTTTAACAAGTGTATTCCCTATTGTAACTAAAAAAGATGCATTTTTATATTATGCACTGGCATGTTTTGTATTATCAATTTAATAATCATAGAAGTTATAGTTTTTAGTCAGCCAATTTGTGTTATGTGGTTTTGACGTAATAGTCGCAGTAAAAAGGAGAAGGCTAACAATGGCTGGCTGCATGTAAGTCGTGAGAGATATTGTTGGTGGAAAATGAGTATTTCCCTTGTTGAAGTCCGTGGATAGGAGCAAGTGGAGTTTATAGCCGTGTGCTAAGCCATAGCTTTAATTCTATGTAATACAGGAGTGGATAATTTAATAATGCAATGAATATTAGATGGGAGTGATAGAGATGGAGCGAGAGGAGAAGAGCTAAGGGATTCATAGATAGCTGCCATATAAATTTGCATTCCACTGTCCATAACCTACTGACACATATAAAAACAGCACTCTCTGCTTGCCTTTAGCTTCAGCTTATTGTTGGCGAGTTGGATTGAAAGCATGAAGAGCGAATCTTACGCAATCTTTCAGCTTCACTCGCATTACTCCTCCACTACTTTGTGCATACACCAGCCATTCATTTTACTAACATCAACTCTAATGCTAATACTCCCTATCTATAAATCCTACCACATAAAATATTATAATCCCATACACATATAATTCTATGTCTCTTCTACTATTTACTATTCATCGACGAGACATCACCCAACACTGTACAAGTTCACATAAACAACTTTGTAATATTATAGGCAGACTATTATTAATGCTAAATCACTTTTGTTCATTCAGTTAGATAATAATAGCTAGACACAAATAATAACTGAAACAACCGGCTGTGTGTAGCAGATTGAAAATTAACTTCTCTTATAATTATACACACAATAAAATCAACTACCAAGTTATATACCTGAATTTTCTGTTCTCTATAGATATAACTATCAATACTGTGTTGATTCTCAATGTGAAATTACTAAGCCATTGTGAGGAACAATGAAAAAACAATAACTTGCACTAGGACGAAATAGAATACTATGCTTTATAGCCATGTTGACTGAACTAACAATGAGAGCAAGTTGGTTATACGCAATTAAATAAATACACTCACATACAACCACAAATCCACCATTAAAAAGAACGCTGGCTTTAAATGATTTTTATAAGCTATGAATTTTAATCTTTATTAACCACACTACTACATAAAAGTAAGGATGAACAGTTAAACTTAAAAGTAAACAGAGGTATTGATATCTATTTTAGTAAATGTGCGGTAATGACAATTCCTAGTATGGAAGCATTACCATATTTAATAGAACTAAGAGATTCTACAGGTAATTTATATGGACAACTGAAGCGATTTAAATATTGTCATTTACATAAGAATATTTATAGTTAGGCATTTCCACATGTTTGTTATGAATGATAAAAATCTGTTTCCATGCATTGAATTTTAATGGGTCTCCAACAATTTGCATGCATTTCCTCTTTTGAAAATTCACGATTTAACATTTTACATTCAAGTTTCAAAGTATCAACTGATACCTGAGGTTGAAAAACGTGACAAAAATGTACAACAAGTTGAAAGGTAAAATATGCATACCTAATTCATGATATCTAACTAAAAAAGTCATCTAATTCTGCATTTGAAACTTCAAAGCTAATTAGAAGAGTACTGCACCTGCCAGCAAACACACCTCGTATATAATTAAGGAACTTACTAGGAACACGTTTACAGAAGCTATCAAAATTTGAATAATAAAGTCTGACAACTACATACACATAAATAAACATGTATATTATACTGTTTATTAAATGAACTGAGAATGAATACAATAGCTAGTATATAGGTATAGAAAATGTACAAATATTAATGTTAGTCTGTCCCGTTAATCTTGTCTTGTTTTCAAATGCTAGCATTTCTTCCTTTCATTTTGTTAGAATTTAGGAGCACAATTGAAAACATGTTGAGCTACCTTAATAAAATCAAGAAAGGTATAGAAAGACTTGACGTCCCAACAAAGTGAGCTATCTCACCTTAAATATATTATTTATGCATACATGCGGACTAAGTCACATCATAAATATTTTCATGTGGTCATTTACTACACAGTATCTATATACTTTGAAAAAAGGGTCAGAGATGCAGATGCATTTATATTTAT
The DNA here is from genome assembly GCA_019776505.1 of Tomocerus nigrus. Lineage (NCBI taxonomy): Eukaryota > Metazoa > Arthropoda > Collembola > Entomobryomorpha > Tomoceridae > Tomocerus > Tomocerus nigrus. Next base: position 2,625 of record JABASI010000128.1, on the reverse strand, counting down.
GTTATGCAAGCAGCTCACAATAATCACAATACTATTACAAACAACTTACTCTACTCTGTACTTAACAAAACAAACTATCAAGCTACCCAACCAGAATATTTTAATAGCATTTATCTGACAGACATGGTGTCATGTAGTGGAGCATAATACACAATAAGAAGGCAAGCATCTTGCATTATGAGCAGACAATTATTTATTGGACTCTATCAAATGCTAAATAAGTAGCAGGTATGGATAGCATGTATGGAAATTTACCATATTATTATCTTCAAACTTATGTGTATCACCTACACACTCTAAGTACATGTTACGGGTAAAACCTATACTGACAGCATAAAAGTATTTTTTTAGAGATCAATTCATATTAAAAGGCAAGAGAGATATAATCATCAATAGAAAAGGTGAAATAAATAAATCTACAAATGGCTGTCATTGTCACTATGAATATTATTCTCTTCTTTCAGTTATTTCAGCATTTGTTCATTGATACAAATAAATAAAAGAGATTAATATTCCATTATTGTATGCTAACGGATATAAAAATTCCGCTTTACAAAGACACATAATACAAAATATTGTTTTATTTCGATCAATTTATTTCCAATCATGAATAGTAGATCGGAATAATTACAGTATATCCGCTAATAAGTGACGACGACGTAACGAGGTACAAATCTGTGCACACAATGTTGAAACAATGAAAATAAATATTAATATAATAGGATTGAGTAGCTACTTGGCTATTATAGGTAAAGTAAGTTAACAGTTAGATTAAACCAGCTAAAGGTATTTCTGTATCTGGTTTTTTACTACTAGATATACATAGAGTAGTGTCAGCCATAAAGTCGAGAAAATGGGTCAGTCAACCAACGAATCAAACAAAAGCAGCCAACCGATTCGCGATACTGTTTCCTTCATAGTTTCTAGTATAGCATAGTAATTTTCCATTCCGTAAATTATACTATAAAAAGAATACAGTATTGTTAGCATGAGCATGAGATCGTATAACTACCATCAACTCAGCACTGAATAAATATAATAAAATAACTATTTTCTATTCTAAGGAAAAGAGTAGGTAGTGTGACTATAATATTTTGCATTTCTGCGTATTCATACAACAATGTCTATAAAGTTAACATATTGCTCTGTAGATTCCCTCCATGCTCTGCGCTCCATTCTTTTCTCTCTCCCACATACAAATAGCAAAAAATAACATTTTCCAAAAGGCAAACTCTCGACTATTCTATTCTTCGCGAGAAAAAATTACAAAAAGTTTTTATAATGTAACGTAATACAAGTTGTTACACAAAATCATCTTCTAGCTATTTACATGTAGAATGTAAAGGAGCTGCATTATTATACAAGAGAATTTTATACATCTTAAGTAGCAATAATCTAAACATTCTAAGAACAGTCCCCACAATAATCTTTTTATCTATATAGTAGACTTGTATCAATATGGCTAACAATTGCATGGTTATATAACATTGCCATATAGTAGACAAGGTAAGAGTTAAGTAGTAATCTCTGCAAAATAAAAGACTCTGCAAGGTACCCACACAGCACCATGTTGATGATGATGAGCGCACAAGTTTTGCTATAACTTTAAATGATGACACAGTGATAAAAAATCCGTTAGCTTCCTTCTGGCACATTCTACACATGAATTAGTATGTTATCTTTCCATTATGTATTTCACCGCAGCAGCAGTTGCTTAGTCTTTTTCTATGACACTATTTTCAAATCTAATAGTGAAAGAGCTTGCATAACCCAATATTTTTTATTGTCCTATTGGCCAAAACTCATTCTTATTTTATCACATAACACTAAACAAAGCAAAGTCACAAAAATCATAGCTCTTATGTCATTAGGAACATACTATGCTCACAATTACGATACATTGTAATTTGTACTCGATACTAAATAAATATACGCTATACAATACTACACAGGTATAATGCTCTTCAATAATATATACCTTTTAGCTTTCCCTAATATTTACTTACTGCTTTTGTTTGAATAAAAATAGTAATACTCTAAGTCCACATGCACTACGTACGGGCACACATTTAGCACACACGTTAGATAATCAATTCATTCAAATATTTATTCCTTATTATTGCTAAAACAATAGTAATTCGCCAATACGTACGGTGCATTTAAGTACCTATCTTACTATAGTATTGCATATATTAGTGTGTAATATTATGCTCAACTATCTCATCTTCAAATTCCTCCTCGACGACGTAAACAATCCAGTTTGGCTACTTTCGTTTAAGGAGCAAAAGTACAATAATTTTTGAATAAACTACCTATATGTAGCTTGTCACGTTTAACATTACCACGCTGAACCCAGATATACATCTTTTCTTTTCCTTCCATAAAAACGTTTTTTGAAAATCATTCTAAAAATTACAAGATATTATTAGTTATTATTTAGGATCAAAATCTAAAGATAACGCCGCATTCAAACAGCTAGAAATATGTAGCAATTTTTTTTAATCTTTAAATAGATGTTGGATTGTGATGTGGTGCCGTGTATGGACTCAACAGAATTCGGATGATGATGGTTGTGCTGAGAGTCGTAAATTCTGAGCACTGGCTAACTATCCTAACTGTCACTTA